>OMOW01103971.1:0-18190 GCA_900312555.1 Lamprogrammus exutus | reverse complement strand
CGGTCTTGATGTGGCAGAGGATGGCTTCAACCAACATTCAAACAAAACACCCAACAACTTCTTATTACAATATAACAAGATTTATTACAATCCAACAACAAATAATGTTACAATTAATACTAACTGGACAGTAATCTTAACAAGAAACACAAACAGGAAATCTAGACTAAGGACAGCTATATACAGGCAAACGTGAGTGTGTGTGTGTGTGTGAGTGAGTGAATGCGGAAGTGGTAACAATGGAGACGACGTAAACAACATGGCGGACCCGGCGACCGCAAGGTGTTACGGGAAAATTAACGGGATCGGCTCAGAGCAATTGAGCCGAAACCTTGCTCGTGGGAGTGAGAGAACACAAAGGCTCTGACGACGTGGAATAAGTTTAATATATCAGCCTGAGTCGGACAGAAACGTAGCGTCGCTCACGTCCCGATAGCTATCGATCACCACAGGGAAAAGAGAGAGAGAGCGCGCGCGCAGGCGGCGGGCATGCAAGATCTCACTACGTACATAAAACGCTACTGAAGCGAGAGGAATTGATCAGATCCCAAGCACAGTTTCACTAAGTGAACGATCTGAGCGATCGAACATTTAACCAAATGAGCGGAGCTCACATGAACGTCAACTTACAGCGTTAATAGTTCCTCCTGTCATCAACGGGACGTCGCACCATTGAGAGAATGGGGCTGGTTTGAGATGCGCGCTGCATCTTATAGACTGGATGACATTACAGATCACGGGGCCACACGCGACCAATGATGTCTGAGAAGAGGGTCTCTGGGCGGTTTTCACATCCAGGTGTGGTGTGGCCATAGTAGGGACTGTTTGAACTGGCCCTTCTGTCCAGAACAAAGGAACATGTGGTCTGCAGGCTTTTGAGGCCTGGACTAGGCTTGCAGGCCGGAAAACCTATACCGATTTGAAATATTGCTTTATACAGACTGGAATGCCCCACAACCCTTTTCTCTCATGTTTATGTTAGTCAGGGAGGTAAGTGGTTGTCTTTTTTTCCTAGTTTTGTGAGGTTATATTGGTTATTTCTGGGTAGGATTGTTTTTGTTTGTTATGCTGGCCTTTGTCCACCCTGAATGTAAACCAAGCTTTATGTCTCCTTAATTAGTTGTGTAAATAAACCCACTTTCTTCATATTGGAGCTAGTCAGCTCATTCATGTTGCGTCTTAGACACCCTTAGACTGGGCGTAACAACAGTCTAGCAAATATTCAAAAGAAGCAGGCAGTTAAAGCAGCGGACAAACTTACAATCAAACAAAAGGTCTTGTGGTAATAAGCATAATTAGATCTCTGTTATACTTGAACTATCATTAATTATTGATGAGAGACTGTATAGGCTTCTTTGATTGACTGCTGAATTTTTACTGAAGGTTTTATCTGTCTGATTTATAGAATATCTATCAGCAGTAATGTATCTTATATTCCCTTATAAAAATGCTATGCATAAGAAGAAATAAAAAGTTTAGTGTCTTATCTCCAAATGGAGCTTTTATGAGTACTGCAAAGGAGAGCAAAGTATAAAATTAAGAGTTGAAGAGAAAATATCCACCAACTGAAACAAAACGAAAGGAAGTGCTATGATGTCAAAGTGATGGTGCCATAGATACTCTGCAGACACATCAGGCAGATTAGTTTCCTCTCAATGGTTGAAAGCAGATAGCCAGCACAAATCGAGCTAAAAACTAGCTAATAATGATAAGTGGTAAGTGATAAGAATTTCAGCAGCATAGTGAGACAACAACAAAAAAGCTGTTACTTGCTTTTTGCGTCACTGAATTGTAAATTCATGCAGCAGCTACCTGAGTTGTTTATGTTGTTGTAATCATATCCCTTACCAACCTCTCGTGATATGACTGTGAGAAACATGGCTTAATTTCAGAACTCTTCTTTTTTTCTTTTTTAATGTGGCCCCAATCCTCTTCTGTAGGTTAATCAGCCGAAATATTGTTATTTCATCTTGAGTGAGATGTGCACAGTTATCAAACTTATTTGCAGAATAAGAAAAAAAGTTGTAGTTCACTAATACGGAAGTCTTTAAACCTTAAAAAAAAACAAAAAACTGTGTGGTTGAGGACTTCCTCAAAAGTTTGAAAACACTGAGTTAATGGCCACACAGTACATTCAGACTCAGGACTCTACACCACTAACATCCGACATTAGCTGGGTAAGAAGCAAAATGATGGTGGGGGAAGTGATCTACACAATTTTGGAGGTGCTCATTGCCATCAGCTGCTGTCTGGGAAATATGTCAGTGATCTGGGCAGTGTGGAGCAGTAAAAGTCTGCAGCAGCCCACCTTTTGCTTTATCATCTCTCTGGCTTTGGCTGACTTTATGGTTGGCTGCGTGGCCATACCCTTGGCTGTGTTGGTGGACGGACGGGTGCAGACTTCATTCCAGGCCTGTCTCTTCATCAGCTGCATGGTAATCCTGCTGACTCTGGCCTCAGTTTTGTCTCTGGCAGCTATTGCAGTGGACCGCTACCTGCGGGTCGTCATTCCTCTCAGGTAAAATGCCCGCAGACACACTCGTGCATAATTATCTTGCGTTGCTCAGTGTGCAGAGAAATGGCTTCGGGCACCCAGTTAGGCCATACACTCTGGGTATTGCAATGAGTGCATTATTTGTTATTGTTTTCAAATTAATGAACTATATGATATACACTTATGAGCATTTTTACATTTTTAACCACACTTCAAGTTATGACCCTAAGGTTGTATTTCAGTATATCTTAAAAGATATGACTTACATAGAAACATACAACCTACATACACCAATCTATCCTTGTCATATTTTGTTTATAAAGGTATAGATAATACCATGATATTTATAACACAGATTGTCTTTTATACTACAGTGTTAAGTGAATAATTTGTGCTTTCCTGGTTAGGACACAGGTCTTGTAAACCAGGTTTGTGAGCTCAATCCTCACTAGAGCCTATTAGCTTCTTCTTTTTAAAAACATTTACATTGTGTGTCAAGCACTGCAAAAACATAATGGTCTACATTGCGAATGCAGAGGATTCAATCAAACTGAAAGCATCCTTGAGTCATCTTTAACCTGCTGCCATATTCAATTAATAACAAAGACATTTCATGGTACCACTAATTCTTTCTTTTTTCTTTAGGTACAAAAGGACTGTCACACAGAGATATTCCTGGATAGTGGTAGCAGCATGTTGGTTTGTTGCAGTAGGTCTGAGTTTCACACCTATGCTTGGATGGCACAATCGTGCAACTCTGTCACAGTCAGCCAACTCCTCTACTATTGTCTGCCATTTTATGGCTGTGATCTCCATGTCGTATCTGGTTTATTTTAACTTTTTGCTCTGCAACCTGGTACCTTTGCTGGTTATGTCTGCTTTGTACTGCTACATTTTCTGTACTATTCGGGGGAACCTTCGAGACAAACCAGGGAACAGTGCCCAAACGCAGTCTCACAACTACCTAAAGAAAGAGAAAGAGCTGGCAGGTTCTTTATCTCTGATATTGGTGCTGTTTGCCCTCTGTTGGGTGCCTCTCCACATAATGAACTGTGTGGTTTACTTTGGTGAGCCATCAGATGTACCACAGGCAGCTCTCTATGTGGGCATCCTGCTTTCTCACGGTAATTCAGCTATCAACCCAGTGGTGTATGCATTCAAAATCTCGAAGATCAAGTTACAATACCTGTGGATATGGAGACAGTATATCGTACGTGGAGAAGAGCCACAAAGATGTCAGTCAAGCCAGACCACAGACAACAATCTCAGTAACAACCAGCAAAAATGACTGAAGGGAGATTTAATAGTTGTTTTTTGTTTGTTTGAATTTTGATCAGGTTGTTTTTATTTTCAGTTAGGTTGTTACATATATGTCTAATGTTGATTAAACTTTGTATGGGGCATGTGTGTTTGTTTGTTTGAGTCAGTGTGGGGATGTGCATCTGTCTGAATTACAAAATCTGTCTTCCTGATGGGAAGAGAAGTGGCCTCTGCTTGTCTTAAGTCTTGGTTTAAAAGAAGGTTTCACATCACTATTGTAATGGTGTGCCAGTTTAAGTTCCAGCTCTTCTTGTTCATTTCAAGAGAAACCGCTCCCTGGCCTGGAAACTACCTAGACCTTAAAAACAACTTTTACACAAAGTATATAAATGTTAATATGAACACCTACCAATTCACACATCCATAAGCTGATTTGATGTGAATTTATGGTAAAATAAAGAAAGAAATCCACCCTAAACCCTTTGATACTATAAAAGTTTAATGCGTTGTAATGTACCTCACATGTGGATGCATTGTGTCTTGTTTGTCTTATTAAGTTTGTTTACTTGTTTGTATTATTAAATGTCTTAAGTTGTAAGCTGTAAAGTATGACATTGATACAAGCACAGATACATGAGGATTTAATAGAAAGACACCAAACCATCACTTTAGTGTTCAATCCGAATAAAAGCATATATCATGAAATTAAGTGCGGTCATACACTGTTTTATTTCTGATTCCTTTATATTCATGTCACACATCAGAGTACACAAGTTGATATCTCTGGACACTGATGACATTGACACCCCAATTAATATCAAAATGACATACCACTTATCTACATTCATGTCTTACTCTTTTGGACTCCTGCTGAGGTTCAGGCCCTCTTCTAATCTTAAATTGCATGGTGAACTTTTACTCGTTCGCCACAAGATGTCATCAAAGTGGATTAATATGTTAGTTAAGTTGGCAAGCGTCATTCTGTAGAGTTGGATGCACTCACATACCTCTCAAGGAAGGCAATAGACTGTATAGTTAACACCTAAGTAGGATTCACTCCATCCCACAAACTATACAACCTACTACCTCATCTTGTGAGGCTCAACTTCAATCACAAATGAATTTAAGTCTTAAAACAAAACAATCAAAATGTAACTTCAAACCACTTAGATTAGAACAGCTCTGCCATTGTTGCTGGTAAATATGTAATGCTTGCCTCATTCCTGCATTCTCTTCCTGGAATGATTGCCTTTAACCAGCGATCTTTCCAACATTCTTCAGCATCACAGCAGATCTTTCTGTCTCCTCAGGAAAGACAGTAGATTGTATAGTTATCTCAGAGGGAGTACACAAACCCCACAACTATTCAATCTACTACCTCAGCCTCAAGGACAGATGTTGGAAAGTGCTGCAGAGGAAACTTGACTGTTGAGCTGTGAGACAAAAATGAAGAGAGAAAAGGTGAGTCAGCATTCATCTGGATCAAACTGTGTATGCACTTAGGTGGTTAGGTTGCATTTATTAGAACCTGCTTAATACTGACACGCACACACACAGCATGCAACCACATTACTCAGAGGACACCCCCTGCAGGAATTGAGTAGTCTGGTAACGGTTTTATCAGGAATTACCTTCAAGGAATAATTACCTCTCTAGACCAGTGAGAGTGTAGGTTGTGTTGTAAAATCAAGGCTTGGTTCACCGTGCATACAGCCAGCTTTGCTACTGTGTTTATGTAAGCGATATCTGACCCCTTGTGTTTGTCAGTGAAAATGTATTTGGCCAGTGTTTGGGAATACGAGATGGCAGACATGTTGTACATTTGCATACACTGCAAAAGTAATGCTACTCACAACTGAGAGTCTGCTATTTTGTGCAAGCTTGACAGTTAACCCATCCATAGAGAGGTATTGGCTTGTAATCAGCGAAAGTTGTGCCAAGACACAGTGCCTTTAGTATTATAACCCAAATCTGGCTTGGATATTTCCAGTTCCATCCACATGCATCCTTGCAGTCTCTATATCCTGCAAGCAAAGCAAAGTGAATGAAGAAAAATAAAATGGCAGCACTTTGGACATTTTAGGGAGTTGTTTGGCCATGTACCCAACATCTGCGGTGCAAGCTGTTACCTTGTGCCTCCTCCTTATCCATGTCTACACTCTAAACTAAGTACATTTTACCCTATATAATTTTAATTGGTTTTATTTTTATTGATTTTTACTGACTCACAAATTTGTACATGTAGACAAATGCCAAGAAATCCTACGAGTGATTTCTGTTGTTGCTTGAGGCTGAAAGTTGTGCCTTTTTTTCCCTCAGTGTGAAAGCCATTTCAAGTCCTTTGAAAAAGCAGTTTGTTTACTGTGCCAACTAGAGTCTGGGACACAAGCTGGGAAGAGCTGTCTGGGCCCCGACAGAGCCATGCTTTGGCTGGGCTGACTGAGCACAGACACTGTTGTGGTCGATGATGCTCAAACCGTGCAAAGACTACGACACTTTGCATAAATTAGCATGTGAACCATGGTGGCTGAAAAGCAGCCGGGCAGTTCATTAACAATCTGAATTCCTCTTTGGCCTAATTAATGTCGACAGTGATTGAAATGTTTTGGCAGGCATGAGGCTGTGGTGCCACGGCAAGCTCACTGGGGCAGAATGAAAAGGCACAGGGGCAGCAGAGAGTGGGAGGCCTTAATTAAGATGTTGAATTAATTAGATGGTAAATGGTATCAAACTCTTCTAACTTACTGGCCAGTAGAGAGGGCGCACTGTGCAAACACACATTAAATTTAACTTTATAAATAAAAAGCTGTAACAGTAAATTGTGGGGTAGGAACCTGATCAGCCATAGAGTAAAGTAAAGTAAGTAAAGCCTAAACCACGGTGATAACAAGGCAATACAACTAAAAAAAAGTGCCAGCAAAGGTTTTCAATGAAAATGTGCTGGTATTATCTAGTGTTGTTGTCTTAAAATGAGAGACAGAGGTTGGTTATTTAAATGAAAAATAACTTTTCTACTCATCAGATGTTTTTTAAACCCAGTGAAAAATCTATTCAATCATCACACACTGCATTGTCCAAAATTAAGCAACTGGCCGCTGTTGCTCAGACTAATCACTTCCTAAAATGGAATGCAATGTTTTGCCAAATTACTAGCTGCTGTCAATTTGAGGTTTGATTTTCCTACTTCAGCTAATTACACCTGCACCCTGCTTTAGCAATCACTGGCGGGAACATTGCTATCACTTTGATTTCAAATCAGTCAAAGATCAAGGGCACAGGGAAAAGTCAAAGTTTTAGCCCAATGCTAATGCACAGGGAATAAACTTAAGGAATATATTATGGAATAACAAGAAGTAATGGTAAACATTGTAGTAGATATTGGTACATTGGTGATATTTATGAAATTAGTATGTAGGTGATAATATGTGAAATTACCACAATATTACAATTTCCCACCATCCATTGGGCAGCACAGTGGCACAGTGGTTAGCAGTTGTTAGCAATGTGCCAGTGGTTGTCTGTCTGGTACAGTGGTAACTTTTTAAATCAGTTGATGGCGCATGTAAGTGATGAAGGAGAATAGAATGAACATGATGACAACTTGTATTCTACTATCAAAGCAGTGGTGCTGGTGTCCCATTTCTCTGAGTGCAGTTCTAGTTTGAAGATTGCTAACCTGCTGTCACATCCTCAGACAGAGGTTTCTTTAAGGATTCAGGATTCTCATTATTCTCATATTCATTTTCTTATCATGTTGACCCACTTCTATTTTCCTTTGCTGCAGGTTTGGGTACTGTCTCTTTAAGGCACCCCTCCCGAAAAGCCAGCTATGTATGTTCTGATTGACCAGCTGTGTCAACACATGCCCATACTTCATGGGTGTGTCTAACCAGTCGTGTAGACCGGTAAAGTGTTACATGTTGACGTCAACATATTAAAGAAGAAAGGGCCTAATCAAACAAAGCTTTCAGGGCAGTTTGGGACCAATGGGTTTGTCTTATAGAGAATATAGGTGTGACCATCAAGTTTTGCAACTTTGACCATGCTAAAATCATAGTCTCTACTATATTACACTATAAATGAAGGTAAATAACAAGTAGCATAATACCGTTTGTAGATTTTAAGTCTGTACTCAACCACAGGCCAATGCGAACAGGTACGTCTTATTTTTTTTTATTTCTTACCTTGTATCATTACAAATTACTACTTGATGGTTTCCTATGCTATGTACTATTTGTGATTGTGTATGTATTTCATCTTTGTAAAACACACATTTTGCCAGCAATCCAAGCCAATTTGCAGTTCCATTAAAGCTGTCCACAAGCTATTGGACAGAATCAAGGACTAAAGCCTTTTTTCACATGCATATGATTTCTTTTTTTACAGTGTATTCCCAAGATACCACTGATTATTGGCAAACAGAAAATGGCTGCTCTGTTGTAGAGTATAATGAAGGAATCCTGTTACAAATCCATAACCTACTCAGAACAAACTGTCAATCAAAATACTGTATAGATCATGCACTGTTGCTTCAGATAGAGATGCCCAGAGCAGCTCTCCTCATCTCTCTCTCTCTCTCTCCTCAATGCTAACATTCAACTTATTAAAGATATCCATATTGTCGAGTGTCCAGGTGCCATACAATTTAGAATTTCGTCAACGAAGGAACAATTTAAAAAAAATACCATTACAAGTTGCCGTTGGTCCATGTGAATCGGCGGAATACAGGGATCACTGTGAGAGAAACGGCTGTGGTCAATTCTCTGATGCAGCTCTCTCCAATATTTGGTGCCAAGAAATGGGCATTGTCTGCGTGCCAAGCTGAATCTCAATGAGGCAAAAAAAAAAGGGGGCGATGTCGTGGATGCAGTATGGCAATGCCCACTGTAGAAGGGGGAGGAGAGCATTGGCAGCCCAGCAATGAGAGGATGCCATGTCAGAGAGGGTGTATGATACAGCAGAGTAAAGTACGGTGGTGTAGCCTGCTGCCAGATGCTCAGCGGCCGTACATCTAAGTGAGGTGCTCACACATCCAGAAAAAGACTTGCTATTGTTCCTACTACACACTTTGTCCATATGTTTTTACAAGAGGCTGTGTTTGTGTGGACCTGAGGTTTCTTATTAGTGAAATGTCATCATCTTATGGTACAATATATCCTGTTTATTAAGCTCAGATCAGCTTGGCCGGCTGACAATGTGCCATATGTACTTTCAATCTCAATTTAAGTAAGTGTCAATTCTAAACAATGTTAAATAACTGAACTATTATCAATATTTTCTAACAGAAACTACTGACAGTTGATTACAGAAGAGTAATTCTAAGCAGTTGGCCTACACCTATGTTTCCACTGGTGAGTAAATTAGGTGTACATGTATGGTTTAAAAGCTGCATTAATTGATTTTTGGCCACTGTCTGGGTAAAATACCCCCGACAGACACATTAAGTTGCAATAGAAGTTGTTATTCTTAACATACTTGCAAACAAGTGCTAGCTTGCACTCTAAGATTATTGGTATTACACAGGAGTAATGTTTCTATTCACATGATGAACATAACTGCAATTTATATCATCATTTTGGTCTTCACGAACTCCTGAAAACAAAATATTTATATTATGGATTGGTGAGATTAAATAAACAATTAAAGATAATCTTGACATTGTTTAATACATTTTGTAACATTTATCAAACAGATATACATCTTGTCTTGTCAAGCTCTGATTCTTCTCAAATGTTTAGCAGTTAGAGAAAGTGTCTGTTGTGGGTTTTGATTACTTTATGTTTCCTGTCCTATTGGCCTGACTGTCATACCCAGGTTCTCTTGTACATGGATCTACTATACACTGTACAGTGACATTCATCACTTGGTGCTTTATCCTCTCACAGGAAACCTCTCAATCTATTATTCAGTGTTAAGACAAATGCTAATAAACTAGTGGAATATCCAGGTAATTTGTGTCAAATGCAGTATGCTATTTTGAATTAATTCATCATGCCTTTTGCAATTAGAATTTTTTCCAATAAATATGAACATCTGTCCAGCTGTTTCAAATGGTGACGTGTAAAATGGCTGCACTCAAAAAAGTAAGATCAAATACTGTTTATAGCCTTTGAATCAGTGGAGTTCACAAACAGGAAGAGCAGGATGTGTGTACAACGTATGTGCCGATAAAGGCAGCAACCAAAAAAAGACTTTGATCCTGGTAACCGCAGAGTCACTCTAGCCATGGGGAGGAGAGAAATGCAAATAGTGGACATGGCTTTCCAAAAAAACATGTCATTAAGTAGCATTGCAAGTTCATCTGAGAATCTGGGGGAGGTGGAAATAAGATAATTCTCTCTCTCTCTCTCTGCCCATCCTCTCTGTGCCCTCCCCCTGTTTTCATTCCCCCTATCTGTACAGTATGCTATACTGTATGTGTGAAAAATCGAACGCACACAAAAACGGACTCAAATGTATGCAAACAAAAATGCACTCAAATGCACACACATGCACGCACATGCATGTTTACACTGTCACTTTGCCAGTTTGTCAGCAAATAGCTAAAAGATTTGTGTTTATAAAATAAATTTAGAAAAACATTGGCGCCTTTCAACATAAGAAAACCTCAAATGAACCACAAAGACTCTGAAACCGAGACCCTTCAAACCTACAATACAAGCCCCTTCATGTATAGAACAATGCTTGCATCAGAGGGATCTGGTTCATTCTGGTTTCTAAATAGGTCTATCAAATAGCAGCAGTGTAGTTAAGAGCACCTCTATAAGACACGATTTGCCTGCCTAATACAGTAATCACGTGTTTCCTTGATGGTTTCTCTACCCATATAGAATACTTTTTTATGTAGTGGTAAAAATACATGTTATGCAGGATCCATAGTACACAGAGAACATTTTAGGTTGCATCCTGTTGCAGTTTTCTCACACCTATACCTAATGATCCTGAAACCACAATGTTAAGTTAACAGAGCTAAGTATCTTATCTCCACGTATTTCCTGGTGTGGTCATTTGTTTGCTAATAGTACAGCTACTTGCCGTAAATTAGAGCTAAATGCTGTTCATCACTACAGTCCTGTACTCTTATAACTAGGAAGATACTGAAGTTTCTTTTCATTTAGGGCACGTTTCACAGATCAGTCGTTTGCAAACAGGCTGCTCATCAGAGTAAGTATACATACACTGGTGATAATCTCTTAATGTACTTAACCTAAGAAACTACATTATTCAGAACGAGACCCTGGTGTGACTTGAATCAAACAAAAATGGTGCAGATTTAGGCAAAGCAGACACGTGTACAGTGTGGAAGGTGACAGTAGAACTGTGAAAGTGAGACGGAAACCAATATAGGGAGAGTTTAATACAAAGAGGAATAATAAGGCCCAAACAAGCAGAATCAAAAATCTGAAATACCTGGAGGAGACTTTTTTGCACAGATCAGGCTAGTGTTCACCCGCAGAGAATAGGCCATGATGGCGGTGGAAAAACAAAGGCGGGTTAGAAAAGGAGGCAAGAATGCATTTCCACATCCCTCTCTTTCGCCTGTAAGACGAGGGAAAGGCTGAGCAGAATACCAGCAAGCAACCCCAGTCAAACAGGGGCTGGGGCTTGAGAGGAGTTTCTGGGCCATGCCCTCCTCTCTCCCTGCCCATTTTTACCATGCTCAGAAGGGGGAGAGAGAAAGAGAAAAGGAGGCAGAAAAAGAAGCAATAAAGTCACATTATTTTGCTTAGACACACCTACCAAAGATATGGAATTCACATGGAGCCTGAATACAGTAGACTGAGTTTGCTTTGAGGTTAGGTCACTGAGTTTACCAAGTAAACTCATCCCGCGGAAAGGAAGAGTACTGCTCACATGAACTGTGTAATCAAATAGACATCTGCCTTGACTGTAGGCAATGGTGCTGGAATGAGAGTGAAATGAGTAAAAGTATCAGAAATTAGTACTTACATACTTAAATCCTGGCTTGTAACAATGCCAAATGGTTTGACGAGTTTATCTACAGTTGGCCAAACAAGTCAATGCCAGATATCCCCGAAGAATCTCGGAGCAAGGAAGTTAAAGGCTTCGCTCAGAGCGGTGCAGTAAAGCCTTTTGTCAGCAGTTGGCATCTTTCCCAGGTAGTACATGCCTCACAGTTCCCATTTTCGGTAGTCATTCCAGATGTCTTTAGTTGTTCTGCACCTGTGGTTTTATTTGGATTTGTTGCAGACACAAAAAATGGGAATCCAACAAGGTTCTGATTTAGTTCAGTTATAGTAGTCAATGGAAATTAGTTTAGTGATCATACAAACCAAAAGCATGGCGTGAGCATGGCGTGAGCATGGCATGGCATGAGCGTTTACCAATCCAATCTGAAGTTTAAAAAAAAAAATTCATGAAGCTGTGAAGAAAATAATGTCGATGAAAGGATCAAACTCTGGAAAGACACAAATCAAGGATTTTTTTTTCATGTGGCCCACCATCAAGAAATGTAAAATCACCAAAATATTCCAATGTCTCAATCCCAAGTAGGACACAATACTTTTATTTCAAGCATGTCCACTCCAAGTGCCACAGTGCCAAGTGACATTTATCAGTCTCTCTCCTCAGGCAGTATCCAGGACAGCTTCCTCTGTGACGTCACTGTCTCCTCAGTTTTTTTGTTGCAGTTATTGCCTTATAAATCCTTGCCTTCTTTCCAGAACATCTCTGTATATATCCTTGAAGGATTTGTAGTAAATAAAAAGTAATTCTACTGAAACTCAGGCGGGGGCGAGGACTGAAAAGGAGAGAAGCTGCAATCTCCTTTCACAGATCTTACTGTGTCTCTTCCTGCTCACGAACACTGAGCTTGTAAAAGTTTCAGCTGCAAGGGCTTGGGCCAGCCTCCATTGGCACCGTTTCAAAAGAGCACTGCCTGTTTCAGAAAAGCGGTGGGGACAAGTCTGTGAGAGTACGCTGGCTCTTTGCACTCTCTCCCTCCACCCTCTCTCAGAGCCTGTGACCACTCTCAGGACTTTATTTCCTCCTCTCACGGTAATGCCAGCCTGTGGCAGCTCAGTGGTTAAGGCATCTGTCCATCTGTTAGGGATCTGTGGTAGTCTGGGAGGAGAGGCTGGTCTCTATCACTCTCACACGTGTATTGTACGCACACACAGAGAATAGGAAATGCAAGCTACAGCACTATTTCCTGGATACCTTGTCCTCCATTTCAGTGTCAAGCTCTCGTGAAGCTCAGTGCTGCTTGTGTTACAGTTCACACACGTTTTCTGCCTGTTTAGCCTTTATTTCTGCCTAATGTTCCTTCGACCCTCTACAATACTTCCTTCTTGACACACCTTTTTAGTAGTCAAAGTCTGCTATTTCTCTTAAGCTTTCAATCTAAAATATTTCAAAACTCAATGATTCAAGCTTAAGAAGAGGCTTCAGCAATGCTTGAATGATCATACTGTCAACACATCGCAAGCTACCCTTCATGTGCTCCCATCTGGCACGTTCATTGTGGTGTGTTGGCTTCATTTAAGTCGTAAAGTTGACTTTACAGGTGTCAAATGGGGACACAGTCATATGATTATTGTGTAATACCAGAGGCAAGCAGGGAGGAGGAGACCTGCGCACTGGCAAACACTTTTTTTTTTAACCTTACAGAGGTGCCAGTTATTTAAACAAACACAGGAAAGAACATGAAAGGCAACTTTCCACACATTTTCTGATTGATCCTACCACACACAAACTGAATGTAAGGAATAACTGCAACATGAACTGAGAGCAAGGCTGCCTTTACTCTTCTCGACCGCATGTAAAGACACAGTCATTACATTGCTGGACGATGGTAGTCTATAGAAACACACTGACCCTGTACAAGGCTATCTGTGCACTGGAAAGGGAGGCAAAGGTCACATAGCCTACTGTAGTAACAATGATGAATAGATGACAGGAGGAAGAGCTATTTCTGTATAGCTGTCTCTATGTTATCAGGTTATCAAAACACAGTTGTCTATGGAATTTACTGTAAGTATCTATGCATGCAGCTGCCAGGAGAGATTACATACTTTCCAAAAACGTGTGTTCTTCATTGAATACCCAAGAGTTGATATTTTCAGTTCATTTTAGCAACTAGATTATAATGAACAGTTGGCTGTACCAAACCTGTTCATGTGACCTGTGTTTCACACTAACAGTATAGTGGCGCTGAAGTGGTGCAGCAATGTGACTGTCTTTCACGCTGGAAGCATCACTGCTGCGGGGCAGAGCAGATACCCAGTGCTGAAATCCTGTTTAAACTTCCATGAAATGTTATTTTGTCAGTTGTTGTTGGCTTTACTTTTTACAGTGCGGGTTATGAACCACAGTAGCAAGCACAGGGATCCTGTGTGAGCCCATTGCAAATCCTTCTGCTTCCGGCTGCTTGGGCTGTGTTTTGTAGCCCTCAGAGAGCTGTACTGATAATATATATCTTGAAAATGCTCATTCAGTCTGTATACGTTATCATTACAGCAACAAGTAGTTAATATTGCCTGTTAACATGGGTGCCAAGCAGAAAAGTCAGCCGTCCTACACTGGCGGTGTGAAATGCGCGTTAACAGTCATGGATTACATTTTGGCAGTTGACCATAAAAACAAGGCACAACTTCATAGAAATTAGTAAGTAAGTAAGTAGGTAAGCAAATAAATAAATAAATGAAAACAAAAATTAGCATAATACTAGAAAAATCTTACCTTGCTTGTATACGTTTTGTAGCCAGGCAGCGCTTGAATTGTTGCTAACAGGAATCACTTGAATACCATACACCGGTGCTTGCCACAAATATATGTAGTTAACGTGTAACACAAAGAAGTTGATAGGCTACAAAGAAAATGATACACAGTGACTGAAATATCAATAGCCTCTGCACAACAATAGCCTATGGAATAGATCACCTCCAGTTACGCAAGCACTTGTACAACATTGCAATGGCATGGAGATCTCTTCCTTTTATTTTCAGTGTCCCAAACATGCCAATAGACCAGTTAAGTGGAATTAATTAAGATTGTGTCTATTTTCAGGTGAGCACAGGCAAGTTTCATTAATTCAGAGTCACTCAAGTAACCGATTTCAGTGCTTCATCAGCATGTTAGCCTTTCTGAGTTTCAGGTTACTGGCAGTGGTGGCAGGTCAATAGAGGGTGCATGTGCCACGCCCCACCTCTTCAGAGGGAACTCATGATTGTTCTCAAATGCATCACTAAAACGCATAATTATATGTTCAACCAAGAAGACACCATTAAGCGTTGTAATTCAAACTGTAGTCGCCAGGCAAAAATAAGTCAAATACATTATGTAGACAGAGGGAGGACACCTGCTAACATGTACATTGAAATCGTATCTGACACATTTCCATGGCCATTTCAATTCACTGTCAGGGTGACACAGCTTTGTGTCTTGCTGACAGTTGACGATTGAACAAGCCAGACTCAACCAGCCTGACCTTGATATTCATTAGAAATACAGAAATTCATCAAAAATATAAATCATATTTGTCATTGTAATAATATAATGGTACAGAAGTATGTCATGGCAGTTCCCAAGTTAGTAATTAATTAATTGACATCACAGTAAGATGTGCCTAGTGGTCAGCTGTAGGCACAAGCGACAACTACTAACTGGGGAAAAAAATTAAAAATAGTATAAATGTATTTGATCTCTTTCATTTATGTATAAAATTGGAAGTAACGGAAAGAACGACTCTCTTGCAGTTGCATCCGGCTCAGTGTAAAGATTCAAATCTCAACACCTGAAGAACCAGTGAAACACAAAATCACAATTCTTCTGGTCAGTGCTCCCTACACCAGTGTTTATATCGCATACACCATGTGCAAGTGTGTATGAGTGTACATGTGTGCACAATGCAATTGCCTCTACATCTATGCACATCTGCACTTCTGTTTGTGTATTGATGAGCAGTCAGCTGGTCTTAATGGTCTCTTTGGTCCAGTATGTGAGAACTCTCACTCTCCTCTGGGACCCTCCATTAGCTGCCAGAGAGGTTACAGTACAGTTATCATAGTGATGTCATGTTTTCAGTGGGCCCACCTCTAACTTGTTTCTTTCTTTTGGGTCAATCAGGGTTAAGTAATGCACTCCGTGTTGAACATGATCCCCTTATTCCTAGCTGGGATTTTATTAACAAGGAAGAGCTATCAGAGAGGATTGTGAGTGAAGGAGTGTTCTCAATTTGCTCATCATTAGATTTGACATGGCGCTGCTTAAGCATGAATGTGGAACTCTTTGTTTTGTTTCAGCAGTGTCTCCTCACAAAGCCAAACCTGATGGTCCAGTGAAGAGCACATTTGTACAAACAATGTGCAGAGAGTTTATCTCACCTATTCAGTGCATTTGTTTAGTTTCCATCCCTTTTTGTTTTACATCAGCTTACCTCGTTCAATGTTGAAGGGCTTTGGCCTGTCCCAGCATGCACTGGGTGAGAGAGAGGCAACAGCAATCAGGACAGGGTCACACAACTATCATTTCAGTTACATTATATAAGCATTTTTGATGGGAAATCACAAGAATTCAGTTAATTACAAGTAGCATTAACTGCAGTTACAATATCCTATAATGTGGTTTGTTCTCAATTGTGATACAAAAATACAATTGATGATGTCGTTTGTTCTTAAATCAACTTTTATTTTTAGCTAGCAAATTGTTCATTAGCATGCTAGCTAACTAGCAAATTAGTTCACTTCCAATTGTAGTGAGACCAAACTTTAACACATATAGTACTAACCCCACTCGCATAATTCACCTGCATGTCTTTTGAATGTTGGAGGAAATATGCAAATACAGAAAAGCCACAGACAGCTGGGGATTTGAGATCTTGTTACTGTGAGCTGACAGCGCTAACCACAGGGGGACCATGGGACACAATGGAGTTTTGTACCTAATCATAGGATAGTCATGTGTGAGATTTCTCATTAAGACTGGTGGCAAAATAGGCAACAAAAAATATTCAATTAAAGGAAACCCTTTCCAAAACATTATTTTTTTATAATTACCTTTCCTACTTCAACTTTAATACTTGGTTGGTATTTTTTTCAACAGTATGTGACCTTAAGGATCAAGTATGACTTTTCCATTATTCTATTTCTGTGCCCCAAAACACTATTTTTGCGTCTGAATAACATATTTCTATTTACATAGCGGATGGAAAAGAGAACTCCTGCCATTGTATCTCTCGCTCTCTCTCACATACACACACAGACACACACCCTTCCCTCTCCTGCCTCTGTCGAACAATCCCTCTTCAGGGGATAGACTCATTTAACCCAGATTTTCCTGTTTCGTCCTCATTGTTTGCCCTTCCTGAGATATGGGCCCTCACTGTGTTGATGATTCACCAGGCTTTACAGTGCCACTGGGTTCATGTCCTCGCTAACGTGCTGTTTCAGCATTAACCTCATGGGTGAACTAAAATACCATCATCAGGTCCCCCGTCAAACACAGGTCACTGCCACTGGAACGCTCTACCTTTATGTTTCTACCATAATTTTTCCTGGTTTAGTGTTTGCACAACTGCTGTGAGAGGTCCCTGTTTCACCATAACTTTGATTAATGTGTTTTCATTTCATTCAGGCTTGTTGTTACAGTTGTTGGTATAGTAAGAGCTGGTTTTATGGTCTCTCTGGTATACTCTCTCTTGCTGCTTCTCATTGCTTTGACAACATTTACCATCATGCTAGCAGTAATAAAACAAAACTGACATGAAATTGGATTGAAAACAGCGTACGGTGAGAAACACACTGTGGTTTCTGTCTCTTTAAGATCTTGATGGCCTCTACTCTGCTCCCTTGAGGTTGCTGGCCTTCCTTAGGCTGCCTGCCAGCCACCATGTTACTGTCAATGCGTTTGCAGAAATGCCAGCAAAGCCATTAGTCTCGTCCCTTGTCAGTGGTCAGCAGACTGGGCCGAGTGAATAAGACTATGACGTGGAGAGACAAAAGACCAGGCCTTATAAACCAACAAACATCACATATGTTATTGTTCACCTCAACTGTGATTAGGCTCCTCCCTTCTGCTCTTGTGATCTGAGAATATAGCCTAATAGGACTCAGATATTGTCTGAAGTTGCTTAAAACCTGTTTTCTGACTGGATATTATATTTATTCAACTGTGAAATAATACTATTAAGATTTAGTTGATCATTTACAAAATATTCAAGCATTAATTACTGTAACTCCATGTGCCCCCTGGTGACAAAACTGAGGCTTTCGTGCACCTCAGTTTTTCTTCTCTCTTGGGATACAGCAGCATCTGGTGGTTGAGTTCAGAAATCACACTGTAGTTTTAATTTATTAACACTTACTTAAGAACTTATTGATTTACAAAACGTGGTTCTGTTTTATCAGCATCACTCAGTTTAACACATAGGTTTCTATGCACTGAATCGTAAAGATCGGAAGAGCACACGTCTGAACT
>OMOW01103968.1:0-11356 GCA_900312555.1 Lamprogrammus exutus | reverse complement strand
AGCAGGGCAGAGAAGGAGTGAGTAGGAGAGAGGAGACGAGTTTCTGAGTTCTCGGTGGGGGGTAGAGGCCAGGGACAAGTACGACCTGAGAAGAAAAGGGAATACAGGAGAGAGGAAGTGAGAGGTAAGGAACAAAACATCACTCGTGATGTGCTGGAGTGTTGCTTGAGCAGAGCAAATGGAATGTTTGCACTAAACCATTTTTAGAGGGCACTTGTGAGGTTGTAAAAGAGATCAGTGCTCATTTACACTAATTTACATTGCACTAAGATAGTCAAATTTAGCATTGGCAATAAATAACTCAACTAAGTGTTTGTGCATGTCCTGGGCTTTTATTTTTCACAGCAGGAAAAATACACACATGGACAGACTGGGACAGCTGTGTATACACGTGCACCAATTACACACACACACACACACATGTGATGACTGACCCCATACTGACATTCACATTTATTTGGGGCACACATAAATAGTTACCTGGAGCCACACAGCTGAGACCACACTGGCCGTCACACAGACACTGACGTTTGTTGCCACAGTCTCCGTCCGTCTTACAGGGTCGAGGACACGTCCTTTTCCTCTCCTCTCCCAGCAATCTCTCTGGACAGGACCCTTTTGTCACAGCACATACACAATCACACCTTCACAGCAATTGGCCTTTTGTTCATTTCCACTTGTAAAAAAGACAAACGCTAAGGACTGGAGCAACATTTTGTTGGCCCATTCTGCTTTGTTTTCTGTGTTACGGCTGAGTGAATTCAGTGTGGGTGGCCAAGCAAACAGTTGCCACCCAGGTTGCTTGGAAGTATTTAAATGAGAGGCTTTATTACTCTTTGTCATTCCACTATCAGTCCTGTTTTATATAGAGCAGTGAGACTGTAATTGTTATTTACTGCATAAACAAAGAGAAAAGTATTTATTTTCTAGTTTTGTCTGGTTTAAGTTTGTTAAAATATGCAATTTATATTTGAACAGGGTGCAGTAGATGCGTGTATATCATGCTGCGCCAGTAAAAGCCCAACAAGCCTTTCCTTGCCTGCTCCATATGTATTCCATCAAGCCCATCATAAACCATATCTGCTGCTTTGTTTGTACTGTATGCACACACACGTGACACACCAATGTCCAGAACATTTGGAGTGAGGGGGAGAGGAGAGGGGGAGACAGACAGGTTCCCCTCACTTCATTTTTCAGGATGAAAACACGTGTGTTGCTGCATTATTGTACGCAAAGCACGTGTTCACCCAAACATGTTTTGTACAGTCTGTGCTCACGCACGATCATCTCAGGAGGCATTGAGACATACTGTACATACTGTACACCTGGATATAATGTATGACCACATATTGGCTTTACAATAATACAGATAGCATGAGAACAGCAATAAAACATTAAGTATTAATTTAATAATTGCACAATAAAGGACAGTCATGAATTAGTCCTTCCAAAGGTGAATCCTCAGTAATTCCCAGTATTTAGTATGACAGGTCAGAGTGTTTTCAGGGTTCTCTTAGCGTACATGCTCTCTCAGATGTGAGTGACAGACAGGGTCAGAGGGCCTACCTGTAGCTTGCAGGGACACAGATCCAGTCAGAGCCCACAGTGCCAGGAGCAGCAGTGCCAAGTCCATCCTTGAAGCCAGGCCTCACACGATATGAGGGAGGGAGACATGCAGACAGCATTTTGAAGGAGGGGTAACAAATGGTGGGAGAGACAAAAAGCACGAGAAAGAGGAAGAGGAGGAGAGAGAGAGAGGGTACAGCCCAGGATCACACATCTGGTTCGCGTTGGGGAGGAGAAAAGTGAGGAAAATTCCAGTCTAAAGGACCTTTCCCCCCTTTCTGTCAAGATAAGAGATTAAGGGGATGATGGCTTTTGCCCTCGCATACAATAAACAAACAGGAGATGCAATCAGCTGAGGGGTTCATTTTAAAGTCTGTACCTGTCGTAAACCCAACATGTGCTCTCCTATACAAATGTGCATGGATACATCAACACATTTAACTTCACTTTCTGTAATTCTTTAGTATTATACTGTATGTTTTACTACCTTAGCCACACTGGAGATAGAGAATTGGTCGTGTTTGTCGAGATAATCAGGGAGCACATTTAATTGAAAATCTGTTAATCATTCCAGTCAAAACAAAAGTCCTATGTTGGGCAAGGAAGCATTTTTGGACTGTTTAGTCTATTGAAAGGAATGCACACAAAGTGTGACAAACAGGCAAGCTATCAAAACAAGTTGTCTCAGGATATTTCCCAATACTTTGTCAGAATCCAGCTGGAGTGAGGCAAAGACACGAAGTGTATCTCTTTCACCCATTATCCCAGACACACAGAGCTGAAAAGAGGGACCAAGAGCTACTCAAATAAAATAAAGAAACACGATAAAACACCAGTGGAAAAAGGAGCAGTTGTGAACAATAACAATCTTTTATTGGTGTTTTTGGGAAAACTCGACTACATCCACATAACCAGCACTTAGTGGGCTGGGCACTATGGACACCACTGATGCAGCAGGATAGTTGTAGTTCAATTAGAGTCACTATGAGATTCATCAACAACTTCTGTGAGGATTTTAGAGACTAAATCCAGTTGGGAGAGCAAACAATCACTGATTGAGCTGAAATAAACCAACAGGGAGCATATACATAGTGTGCGTAGTCCATACACAACTGGAGAACATAATGAGAGGTAAATTAAGTCTGCATGTACAAGACACTGAACCAAGTTTGTGAGATTTGTGGTCAAAGATATCAACGGTGGCCACCCAATGGGAGCTGGTGGTAAAGAGTCTGTAGCAGAATTGAATATCTGGAGGAGATGGAGGCGTTTTCCTTTTGAATAGTCTTTCCGAGGAACACATAAGATCAAAGATGTTTCAAGGTGCAACAGATCATGTTCATCCGAAGAAAGAAAGTCGGCAATAATAGAGAACAGCAACAATAAGAGGGATAACAATCATCATAATCATAACAATAATAATAATAACAGTATAAGTAACTATTCATGGTGGTCATTAGGGAGATTATAAGAACACTCTATCACTAGTTTGGCCAGCCCTCCACACTCCACCCCCAGGACCATAACACAGTGTACCAAAGCCCTGTGTAGGTGCGAAGATACAGTAAGGAACAAAAGCACTAAGTATCAGCAAGCTTTGTGAATCAATACAGAAAAGTTTTGGCTTTTATTCTTCCCAGAAATCTGAGAGATTAACATCATTCCGCTCAATGGGAGTGCTCGACCCATCTCCTGGAATCTATCAAATACACACACTATCCAATATAGACAATATTTATCTTCTTCGACAATGCTGATTAAAGTGTGTTCGTAAAGTACACTAGGCTAATTAACGATGTGCATTTTCCCGGGGAAATTTATTGCTATATCAGAATTTATGACAATTGTGAGGTACTCCATGTAGAAAGACAGTGTGGGATGTTATTGAAAGAGTTAGCGTATAACTCAGAGGATTACTTCTACGTGAGAGGAGCTGGAAATAGAGCCACAGGATATAGAAACAGAGGAAATGTCCAAACAATTCAAAGAGAAGAACAAGAGGCCCTGTGTGGCCCAGGGCATCACGACAGAAGGTGAAGATATCAAACACCAGAGTACAGTAAATGCACTTGATGGGGAAAAGAAAGGAATATCCAAATGTACAAGTTTGGGCTTGACAAATATGTACCAGTCTCAGAAAAACAAGCCTACTGTACAAATGGCTAAGATTGGTGGGGTTCAGTAAACAGGGAATTTAAGCACCAAATCAGTTACACAGGATCGAGTTGTTCTACAAGACTGGTCTACAAAAGTGTTGAGGGTAGTGCTGGACTGTACACATGGTGTCTCTCACTCTGTCTCTCTGTCTCTGCATGCCCATTCCCAGTGACAGAAACATAACAGGAATAATTAAGTGCTTGAGTAAAATCCACAAAAATGTTGAACTATACGATTTTAAGATAATTTTGCTCTCTATATTACAGTTGATACATGCGTCCTAGCCCCCGCTGCTGCATCCTGACTATAAACAAGTCTAAAAATACCCAACAAAGGTTGACCACCTGTTAAACATCTCATGACTCATCTATAATAAAAAGGTATTTACCATAGCGTTCTGTTTCTCTATGTCCCAGTCATGTAGAAAATATACAAAATTATTCTCCAAATTTGCTCTCCCTCTAATTTTTAAGTATTATAAAAATATACAATTCTCCAATAACAAAACTCTTAAAAGTCATATCTTTCATCTGTTAAATTAATCTCTCCACTTTTAAGAGCACCCACCAAAACAAGACACCTGAGCTTCGATACACAAACCTTCTCCTTGTCTGATACATTCATCATCATAATCATAATCAACCTCCTCATCCTCGTCATCGCCCCATTCTGTCCATCACGCCACCCTAAAAATCAGTCTTTAGAATTAATCCATTGTAATCCTCCTCTCCCATGGTTTTGCTCCACCCTTCATCACTGGTCGGCGAGACGGTTCTCGTATTTACTAAGGATGTTGCGACAGCGGCCAAGTTCCTTCCGCATCTCGGCCACTTCCTGTCGGAGGGCAGCGTTCTCTCTCTCCAGGTAGGCAGCACGCACCGATATTTGGTTCTCCTTTAGACGGCGAGCATCTCTGGAACGCTTTGCAGCTTCGTTGTTTTTATATCTCCTGCTCCAGTACTTTTCATCCTTAGAGGATAGGAAGAAAACAAATAGTATACACAGATTAGTTTTAGCACATATAATTTTGATCCTATCAAACTATCTACCTAGATACTCATATTCTTTATTTCAGGAATGGTATAAGTCAAACATACTTTTTCACGTCTTAATAAAGTTCTCTTTTATGGGTGTTTGGTCATAAACTACAGATGATTCATCCTGAGTTTAGTCGGTGTTCACGTAGTGTTTGAGATCAAATAAAGCATGGAAACAACCCTCACACCACACAGATCACTGCTGGCTTTTTATTCTTCAGAACTCATCAATAATACACATCCAGCATTCCAACACTGAGCCTGTGAACTGTGAGTCTAAATCCACAGTTTTACTTTGTTTGCCAAACGGTAGCAATTATGCTGACTAGTTAAATATTCTAAATTATTACTGCAGTTCACTGCTGCTGTATGGCTCAAGTTAATAAGTGCTATTAATACTGCGCATACATTTATCTTAAAATTAAATGAATTATTTGCCAAAAACACTAACACTGTAAAAAAAAACAACAACAGTCAGTGTCATGTAGGATTTTGTTGGTTATGTGTGCATGTTTACTCTCTATCAACCAAGGCCAAGAAAGCAGACTAAACTTCAAGGACGACTGCAAAGATTCATTTGTTTTTCCATATTACAATCACACATCCACAACCTTCTGTCTCTCACACTTTTCTCACACTCTCTCACGTGTCTTTTGTCCTGAGTTTCCCATCAGTGTGAATGAGCATGCACTATCCTGAACTATAAAATGTAATAAACCTTCATATGTTGTTACAAGGCGCAAAAATGTTTTCATGTGAATGAATCTGTCTGTTTTTTTGTTTCCATTTTGTTTTGTTTTGTTTCTTTTTCCTTTTTAGCTGATGCTATATGTGCAGACATTAATTACATTTCAGTATTAATTTCACTCGTATTGGTACAGGAAAAACACAATTTTAGATTAAATACAAAATATCTCTGGTGAGTTTAAGCAGATGTTTTTGATGGCAGTTGGACTGTAACATAGCAATGTAACATTGGCTGTTCCTGTTCATGACTGTGCTCACCTTCATGTTATCGGGCACTAGCACCTTGCGGGCCTTCTTGATCATTGGCTGTGGTTTGAGCTCCTCTTCACTGAAGGAGTGCCTCCTGGGGTCAAAGCTCTGCTGGCCAGAGGAGCTGGACATAGCCATGTCTGAAGAATCCATGTCAAACATTCCAATCACGTCTGGCCCGCTGCCCGTGGGTGTGAGCAGAGGTGGACAGGAGGAGGAGGAGGAGGAAGAAGAGGGTGACTCACAGGAGTCATTCATATTCGTCTGACTCCCTGGAAATGAAAGAAAGAGGAATTTATTTAACATGCTTTCATTTCACTACATGTATACTGAAATTGATTCTTTTGTGACACTTAGCCCAAGTAGCTGATAACTACAGAAAAAACAATAGACTACTGCAGTAATACATCAAGATGACCACCAGATGGAAGCAACAAGCTACTTTCTTACCATTAAAAAAACAACAAACGTCCCTCTGCTTTGAATGGCTTCCAAGGAATTGAACAGGATTTTCAATCCACTTATTATCCATGGACAGTAAGGACTTCAAAGGAGAGAGTTATATTCAAAAAATACTGCAAAAGTGTGGCTGTTACTCTCTCCTTTCCCCTCCTCTTACACAGGTGGTCTCAAATTATGTTGTGTCACCATACTAGTTACACATCAGATCAATTATCATATTGTCTTATGGTATCAAACTGTCAATAATGTTAAATGGCTTTCTCTCATCAGAATTACTACTGCTGACTCCACACTTTGCAAAATCAAACCTGAAACTTAACCACAACCACATGACTCAATTGGTTCAGTCAGTGTTGGTTACTATTATCAACCAAAGCAATGAGAAGTTCTTAGCATAGCACAGGCAGTATTATAAATCTTCGAGCAAGTAGTAGGAGAGAAAGTGGAAACGTTATGTAACTTTCCCCTCCCCTTTAAACAGTTTCTTTAAGTGGGGCCAGTATGGGGCTACAACGCACCACACCCCCTTTAAGGACCAATACACCTTACTCAAACTGCCTTTCCTTCCCTGTCAGAGCACACACACACTCACACACACCCCTCAGCTGCAACTACCCATCTGCAACAGTCTTGTAAATGATTAATATTATATAATGTAAATATATAACAAAATAAAGCAAACTCCACATAGGAAAATGCTACATAGCAATATCCAGTATGTCTAATTAAAAAATGCCAGAGGGTCAGAACTTAGCATGAAAGTACTGAGATGGTCTCAAAACTGCTGAGGAAAACCACTCCAAACACAGCTTCTTTCAGCAAAAGGGACGAGACACATCATATATCAAACTTACATAAGTCAGGGCTGCCTGACAGGGATAGAAGGATACTAAACAGGATAGTTGCTCAACACCACAAACTGCAGCCTTCAAAATGGCCACAGAATTGCATCAACACCTTCACGGGACAGTCTCAACAAAAACTGCGTGCCTTGTGTTTCACAAAGCTGGTAATTATTATAGGCCTAGCATGTGGAAACACTTCTATCCAAGAACAATGAAAAGTGCAGCACCTGGTGCAAGGGTTACAAAACCTTAACCCCTGGGTCACAGGGAAAAGTGATATGGGATGATGACTTGTCCTTTTCTGTATTTAGTTGTTGTTGTTGGTTTGAGGTAAGTACAACAATGGGTGTTGCCACATCATAAAGAATTATCGGTTGATCTGTAATATATGTTGCAGCTATCACATGGTCATGGTTACGTAATGACCAGGTAGTTTGAGGGCATGTTTCCACACCAGGTGCATGCCGCAGTGCATAGTGTTCTCTCATGATGTTCCCACATTCCAGGATGATAATTTCTCCACAACACTGCTGAACTAATTAGGGAGTGCTTTGATGAATGCAGAAGATCATGTCAAACATCTCCCATAATCACTGGATGTAAATTTGATCCAATATTTGTGGTAGATCAATGGAGGCACGTTTTCCTCCTATCTCTCTAACGATGAGATTTGTCTGATTAAAGCTGCTTTAGCCAGAGAGCAGGAATTACTCAGTGGAACCAGCTGGTGTAGAGTACTTGGACTGAGAATTGGTAAACAGTTGTCTAGTCCTGCTTGTGGGGAAGCTCTGGAGCACAAAGTAGATTTAAGATTCGCATTTTCCCTCTGTGTTTACAACAGCGAGCGTTCATTTTTGACAGAGTAATTCATTTTTCATTTTTCATTTTTCCTCTACACACAGATCAGGACTTGTACAACTACAATCCAAGAAATAAAAGCCTTACTTCCACCTGGGCAACTGATAATCTTATACTCATCGTTTCTCTGTTTCATTAGATTGCCAGTTTCAAGTTTGGGGAGAGTTTATGACAATTATTCACTATGACTAACACAAGTTTCACACAATATGCATAAAAATATATATACACTTAAAGACTGAGCAGTATTCGACTTCATTATCTATATTACATTACACTACACAATACTATTTCGTATTGGCAGTAATTCCAATACATGTGCCGTTATTATGTAACACGCAGCATGACTGCAGTATAGAATGCACATTCTGTAGCTATAGAACTCGATTAGGGAAGCGCTATCAACATCCCGTGTGTTATCCTATCCTGGATACCAATGTATTTAGAGTCAGCCATTAAGCTGTTGTTCAGTTTGATTTCCAGCAGCATGGGGAATCTCTTCCCTTTCCTCTGCGCCTCCCTCCCCCTCTAGACTCCTCCTACATGTCTGCTGGCCCTGCCTTTAGTTCTTTCACTCCAGTACTCTCAGCCTCAGCACGTGTACTGACGCGTGCACATGGCTGTGGCGTGTGAAGTGGGGAGAGATTTAAAGACACGCAACTGCAACACTCCACACACTTCTCTCCCTCTCTCCTAGTGCTGTTTTGACCCTGCTGCACATGAATAATTGGCTGGGAGTGAATGCTGATTATGCTGTACACTGCAGCACACAGATCACATGCCAAACTAAACCAAACATCTTTGTCACAGCTATGAGGTCGACCCGTCAAATAGTTCAGGGCCTCTTCCTTTTCTGCACCTCTTCCATTCTTTTATTTTTCAACACCTTTTTCAAGGACAACCTGAAAGAACCAAATTTTAACCCTTTACCAGTATTAAGAGTACATTTCAATCACTGTTGGACAGCCACTCCTCGACTCTCTTTATCAAGCTGATGTTGGGTTTAGATCCTTGTGACTTTATCTCCTGCCTGCAGTGTGACCCCAGAGGACAGAAAAATGCTTGGTCACTACAGTGTTTGTTGTAAACTCAAAGGGGACAACTGAAATGCTGAATCACTAGCCCACGGGAACATTATAAGAACACCACATAACCTTGATTACATTTCATACATTATTGAATTGTGGGACTAATAGCCTGCCCTGCCCCATTGATGGCAGGGGACAATTTGTCTCCTTGAGTGTCTCAACTATGCAAAGTCTGCAGAACCCTCTTTGGGATATTGCCATTGTGAGCTGATATGGACAAACCTTGATTAAAGCCATGCAGTGTGAAAGTGCTATGTCATCAACTGTCTTTCGTTATTTATTAGTTTCTTGTTCTACTGTTTATCTGAATGTAAATAATATCAAAATGGGCTGTCAGTAAACTCACCATGCAGACAGTCACTTCCTCCTGCCAGGCTCTGTGGCTGAGCCACTTCCAAACCAATGAGTGAAGGAGAGGAAGAGGTAGAGGGTGAAGAGGATGAAGAGCATGATGGAGATGAGGGCGGTAGGCACTGGGAGCTCTGGTTGGGCACAGCTGACTGGGGGCTCTGTGAGGGGATCTGGGCTGAACTGGAGCTGTTATTGTTGTGGATGTTGCCCATTCCGTTTTCTGTCAGAAACTCCTCCAAGTCCATGTATTGAAGCTGGAAGAGGCCCCCGTCTGCAGGCAGGGTGCGATCCCATAGGAGAGGCCCCAAAAACTGGTTGAAATTTCCTCCTCCATTTCCAGCACCACAGCCATTATTGTTATTAGTGCTGCCTATTCCACCCCCATTCCTCATGGAGCACACTCCCAAGGACTCATCATCGATGTCCATAGATCTGTCTTTGTCTATAGAGAGAGGAAACCAGAATCATAATAAGTTCATGATGAATGTAATGAAGAATGTCTTACTGCTTTGACTGATTTCAGTACATGAGTTATGTTGCCGAGAGGTTTTCTCAATATACGTTGTCAGCAGCCTCTGGCAAAATGTTGCAAACATCAACTCTCTGTGTCTGTGCGGAAGTAATTGGGGTGACAGGTGTACCCATCAGATGCACTTCTGCAGATTCTCTCTGGCAGTCTGTCTCTCATGCACACACACAAATACAGATTCACAGATGGACCAGATGGTAGCTGAATTGAAGCTTTAAGCAAGAGCTGAAACCAATTTGTTGTCAAAACTTATATGTAAGCTACTGAACAAATCTCACAATGATTGAAGCTACATTTGGCTCAGCAAGCAACTAAAGTGCATGCCCACAAAGCATTACAGCTAAACCCAAACATGTTATTGCTCATTGTAATCTGGATCCTAATGTGAAGTCACAGCAGGGATTATGATCCAGGTGGACACTCATCAGGGTCATGGTGGAATCATACTGAACACGTGCAACGGTGCACCGGAGTATGGAGTGAAATCTGGTGCAATATATTACATATTTGTATCATGACAATATTTCCGATATCACACTAGCAGTGGATGGGAAAGTGTACTCATGCACAAATTGACTGCTGTGCATTCAGGATCATCGAAACTGTAACATATCATTAATTAATCAAATAAAAGAGCTTCTCACCTTTCACATCACATGGGCTTTTTAAACGCTGGTCTCCCTTCATGGGGTGCTGCAGGAGGGATTTCAGACCTGCCATAGAGGTGAGGTGTCCCCCAGTGAGGGAGCCTGCAGGCTGAGTGCAACTTCCAAACTGTGGGCTGGCACCGGCAGGGAGGTCTGGGGTTGGAAGCTGGGAGAGCTCCCTGGACATTCTGGACCAGGTGGGGGGTCGTGGAGAGACACCTGAGGCACTGAAGGGGCGAATAACACTGACCAGAGAACCTAGCATGTGTGTATGTGTGTGTGTGTGAGCGAGAGAGAGGGAGGGGGGGGGAGAGAGGGAGTTTAAAGAAGTGCCCATGGAGACAAGAGACCATTGTATTATAATTATGAGCATTATCTTAATAACACACTTTCCTAATATTTTTAAAATAAGAACTCGTGCAACTTTTACCTTTTACTTGTAGTCAAGTGGATATTGCTTAGTTCCACGTAGAAATATTTTCATCGAAGTATTCCATGGCAGCTGTAGGTGTCATAACTGTGCTATAGATGAAGCTCAGACTGACGCACAAATCGCACAATCTAAATACAAACTGCCCTGTAATAAATGCGAAAGAGAGAGCGAGAGAGAGAGAGAGGGCTGCACGGTCAGAAGTAGAAAAATATTCCGAGTTAATCCTCCGTCATTCAGAAACGACACCCAAAACAGTTGCAAAGCAAAAGCAAGTTTCAGGCAAAACAAAACAACCGAGTGGAAAGAGAGCGCATAAAAAAGACACGCACGTCGAGAGCTGAGCGCGCATTGGTCAGATGACAACTTGTATTGGTGTTTCTCCCCTCT
>OMOW01103957.1:0-13139 GCA_900312555.1 Lamprogrammus exutus | reverse complement strand
GACGGTCTTCATAGGTAAACGGAGCACAACATGAGGTTCTATAGAATTTACTAATATTGAAATGTATAAAAGCAAACCCCCAAGAAACATGCGTTATATTTGTATTCTAAAGCAATGTTCTCACCATTTCCTAAGAAAAACAGTGGTTCATGGAGGCAGCGTGATCCCACACCCATTTGCCATCAGTGTGTTTGAGCACAGCGTCTATTTCACGGACTGGACCAAGATGGCCGTGATGAAAGCAAACAAGTTCACTGACAGCAATCCTCAGGTGGTTTACACTACGTCTCAGACCCCACACGGTGTAGCAGTGATACATCAGCTAAAACAACCATATGGTAAGACTTAAAAGAGGCACATTCATGTTCAAATTGGTGTTATGCTGATGCAGCTCAGCTTTATGTAAATGTAGACGGGAGGTCACAGTTTTTAGGGTTAAAAGTCAACTATGTTGAAAAAGTAATTTTAGGTTTTTCTATGTTAGTGTTAACATTTTCAGAGAGGGAGCTTTAGTTTGCTATACTCATTCTAAATGTATGGAATGAAGTAATCTGTTGATTTAATTTGATTTGACTATTATTTTTTTATTGTTTTGTCTAGTCTCAAACCCTTGTGGTGTAGACAGGGGTGGATGTGAGCAGATCTGTGTTCTGAGTCACAGGAGTGACAACGGAGGACTGGGTTACCGCTGCAAATGTCGCATGGGCTATGACTTACATAGTGATGGCAAACGATGCATGGGTAAGAGAATCTAAGCCACACTTCACAATTAAATTGACTGAAATTATAAATTCCACAGACCTAATTGCGTGTCCTGGTTGAATGGGTTACATCTTACATAACAGCCTTAGGTTCATGGATCAAACCAAGCTCACTATGTGGTTTCATGTTTTATACCTCATTCTTAGCATTAGTCTTTCTTGTGGCATGAAAGACTGTCTTAATTCTTCTTGTCTTATGTTTCCTGTCTTCAGCTGTGAGGAAGTTCCTTCTGTTCTCTAGTCAGCTCGCCGTGAGAGGGATCCCCTTTAACCTCTCCTCTCAGGAAGACATCATCTTGCCTGTCACTGGAGCGCCTTCTTATTTTGTTGGGGTGGATTTCAGCGCTGAGGACGATGCCATCTTTTTCTCAGACACAGCCAAAGACATTATCTATAAACAGAAAGTGGATGGGACTGGTGAGAATCTCTATTGTTTTAACTGAAGGGATAATTGTATTGAGGCTCTAAATGGAGGAACTATAATTTTAAGATGTATTTTCAGCGTTTCTGCCATGTGTACATCCTTGGATAATTTCCCTCCCAGCAGAGCTTTACCATGTGATCCAGACAGGCTTATAGAGGGAGTTAAGGGAGTGCCTGATGGGGCCGACTGGTACTATGGGGGAGGGAGTGGACAGGAGTATGGACAGTGGAAAATGGATCACGTAATCAGCTAAGAGCTCAAAATAATGCCTGAGAAATGACGAGAACAAACTAATCACAAGTGTTTTACCAGGGAGTTTTAGGTGATAGCTTGTAACATCCCACTTAATAGTTCTGTGAAATCAGTTGTGAATGTGATAATCAATGAACACAGAAAGAAACACCACCGTTCTGATCTGGGATGTTGTTTTTGGAGCAGCTTTGGCTTTTCTCTCTCTGGTCTGCATAGGGCAAATCTCAGCTTGTTATTTAAACATGTTCCTCTTTTATCTCCGTGTTAAATGGTGGTCTGACTGCTTTGATCTGCACAGGCAGGGAGGTACTGGCAGCCAATAGGGTGGATGGAGTGGAGGACCTGGCTTATGACTGGATTTCAAAGAACCTCTATTGGACTGACCCACGCTACAGGAGCATATCAGTCATGAAGCTAGCCGATAAGTCCAGGAGGGCCATCATACGTAACCTCAACAACCCCAGGTCCATTGTGGTGCATCCTGTCATTGGGTAAAGCGACATAAGATCTGATCATTACATGTCCTTTCTGTCCCTGGAAGCCATTTTTCTTGAAACCCCTATATGTAGATCATGCAGGGTCAATTATATGAAGGTGTCGACAATGCAAAATAGGGACTGTATGTTTTGTTACATACCAGACATACACATCCAATTTCAAATTAGGCCCCCACCTGACAAGAGGAAGTCTTATTTTGTGCATGTTTCATATTTCCAAAGGCTTCTATTTCATAAAGCCTGTGTGTGCAGTAGCTGAGATTTGTTTTGTGTAACGGCCTGTATGGTAGCCAACACTAAGAAGCTGGCTTAGACTGAAAAGCTCTATAATCTTGAAGCTTCTAAAATAGAATGTAAATGTTCTGCATAGTTATTTACAGATTTGTCACCCATATTCATTTATACAAGGTGAAATGTTTGATTGAAATATGCCATTGAGAAAACTTATTTGTTTTGCCTTCACAGGTATATTTTTTGGACTGACTGGTACCGGCCAGCAAAGATCATGAGGGCTTGGGGTGACGGGTCACATGCCCTGTCTATTGTAAACACCACCCTTGGCTGGCCAAATGGCCTAGCTATTGACTGGAGGTGAGCCTAGTGTCTTGAGCCATATGCCCAAAAGAACTGTCCCACAATACACTGCTCCTCCTTCCTCATTACACAAAAAGATGTTAGATTTGCAACATTGAAAAGCTTAAGGATTGACGTATTTTATGCAGATATAGTATGTTTGTCTTGACTGTATTTATTTTAAACTCCCAGCTCGATGCGTCTGTATTGGGTGGATGCATTCTTTGATAAAATCGAACACAGCAATTTTGATGGACAGAACAGGATTTCTTTGGACCGCATCACCCAGATCTCTCATCCATTTGGTCTCACTATTTTTGAAGGTAATAAATTGCTATTCGTGAATTATTTTGTTTTCAGATCCTGTCATAAACAACAGTACAGGAAAACAAATGGAAGTTTTATGGGCTGTGACTTTCCGATGAGCTTCTACCATAACTTGTCATTCTTGCTTAATAACGACCACATCAAAAGAGTAATCATTGTTACAAGGAGGTGAGGAGAGATAAAGTTACTGAGGTTGTGCCCCGTTGCTCCCGTTTCATTCAGGCTATGCATATTTCACTGACTGGCGTCTGGGTGGCATTGTACGTGTGCGAAAGACTGATGGAGGGGAGATGGTTATTATCAGGAGAGGAATTAGCCACATCATGCATGTCAAGTCTTTCAACTCCAACTCTCAGACTGGTCAGTAGCTTCATTCAATGCTCTCCGCACTGCACTATTCACACATAGCTGCAGCTCTCACTTCTCCATCATGTTCCTGGTATTTACAGTCCACTCCCCCTCTCAGGTTCCAATCTCTGCAACAGGCAAGCAAATCCTAATGGAGACTGTAGCCATTTCTGCTTCCCAGCTCCAGACTCTCAGAGGGTATGTGGATGTCCTTATGGCATGAAGCTGTCACCTAACCAGCAGACCTGTGTGGAGGATCCTTCCAACGAGCCCCCCACGCTGCAGTGTGGAGCCAACTCCTTTTCCTGCAGCAATGGCAAATGTGTCCCCAACAGCTACAGATGCGATGGCGCTGATGATTGCCATGACAACAGCGATGAAGTCAACTGTGGAATTAACAGTAATGCATTTGTTGTGTAAATCTGGTTGATTAGAGTGATTACATCTGACCAGAATAGGATACGTACACAAGATACAAGTGGTGAATTTCATTGAATTCTGTAATAAAATGTTAAATCAAGAACATAATTTCCACATTTTCCAGACACCACCTGCTCCCCCTCTGCATTCACCTGTGCCAATCAGCACTGTGTACCTGCCAGATGGCGCTGTGATGGGCATAATGACTGTTTTGATAGCAGTGATGAGTACAACTGCCCTACCCAGGTGCCTGGAACATGCCCTGCTAATCAGTTTACCTGTGCCAACCACCGCTGCATCCCACATACCTGGCGTTGTGACACTGATAATGACTGTGGCGATGGTTCAGATGAAGCAGACTGCCGTGAGTTTCAGCTTTTGTTGGGCTTGCAGATTTTGTCGGGCTCCTGATGTCTGACAGAAAGCTGTTTGTGTTGACAGATCTGGCTAGCACATGCCATCCGGGCCAGTTTCAGTGTCCAGACCACCGCTGTATAGACCCCAACTATGTGTGCGACGGGGACAGGGACTGTGCAAACGGAGCAGATGAGCAGAGCTGCAGTGAGTGCCTTCCTGGATTACAGTTTCTTTTGGACAACACATACAATAGCTGGTATAGTGTGGCGTTCTAGTATAGCACATCTGTGTGTACATCAGTAGATTTTAAATTCTACTCTATACATTAACCTGTTTGCATAATATTTCATGACCCTAAAGACTTTACTGTGCCTTAATAATACAGTAGAATAGCTTCAGGTCAGCCTCATTCTAGGTACTGAAGGTTGGCTCAGTATTGCCCCGTTCCCTTGGAGACAATTAAGTATTCATTAGCAGTGACCCACCCAGTCACCAGAAAAATTCACATCTACAGTAGTGAAACATGCATGAAAACTGTAGCGGTCAGGCGATCGTACTGTGCAGTTCAAGCATTTGTTAAGCCTCTTTGATCATTGATCTCATTACCTGTGTTGCACAACAATGTATCTCATTATTCATAACTGCAGAAATATACAGCAGACTGTAACCTTATCATGCTGAACTGAATCTTTCAGTCTACAACTGCACTGTGAATGAATTCAAGTGTTCCAATGGCCATCAGTGTATCAACTCCTATTACCGATGTGATGGCGTCTTTGACTGCAATGATCGTTCAGATGAGCGAGGGTGTCGTAAGTATTTAACTACTGCCCTCATTGTAATGTGATATATGATTGTTTGTTTAAGTAATTGTTATTTTCCTGCTGTGCTAACATGTGCGTGTTGTTTGCTAATGTGTCCCAGCTACCAGGCCCCCCGGGATGTGCCACCATGAGACTGAGTTCCAGTGCCAGTCCGACGGTAGCTGTGTCCCGGCCACCTGGGAGTGTGATGGCCATCCGGATTGTGAGGATGGCTCTGATGAACACCACGCCTGTCCACCTCGCACCTGCCCATCTTCGCTATTCCGCTGTGACAATGGAAACTGCGTGTTTCGTGGTTGGGTGTGTGATGGGGACAATGACTGCAGGGACATGAGCGATGAACGGGATTGTCCCACACCACCCTTCCGATGTCCAAGCTGGCAGTGGCAATGTCCTGGCCACAGTGTGTGCATCAATCTCACCAGAGTTTGTGACAACACCCCCGACTGCCCCAACGGTGCAGACGAGTCTCCGCTCTGCAGTAAGTTTGTTCTATAGTTTTTGACATTAAGAATACAGTATGACACTTGTCTTTCAGAAAGAAATGATTGTTTAATACATTGCCAAGTCTGCTGGCCTCTTCAAATTAAATCAGTTTTAACATCACATGAACAAACATGATCAAGCTCTGAAGTGATTCTTTTCTTACATGCGTTTTGGCCATTTACCTTTTGTAAACAGCAGAGGTCAAATTTCACAGAAATTTGTGTTGAATGTTGCGTCTGTTTTCTTGTGTTCAAATCATGCATGTGTGTGATTTGACCTGCATTAATCTGAAAATGATCTGTGATTTTCCTTTCTTGCTTTCTTCACAACTTTCAGACGAGCCTTTGCCAGGTAGGAACAAACTCTCAATCATTGGTAGAACTACAGCAAGTAGTCGATTCATTTCCACAAAAAGAGTGTAACTGTTATCTGTTTTAATGCCCAGATTTTGTTTCAAAACTTAATCAAAGGAATCGTGCTTCATGAACGTACATCAAAATAGTTCTGACACAGATTAACAATTCCAAAGACATTTGCTGAAACAGTTAATAGTTTGTTCACTGATTATCATATGCATTTTAATAATTTGCTAGACTTCTTAATTTTTTTGTGGTATCATTTACTCATATATATGTGATTATTATTATTATTTTTAGATAGAAAAAAGTCTCAATATTTTCCATTTTCTGCTCTTAACCCAGATCAGGAGAGCTGCTCAGACAACAACGCCGGTTGTACCCATGGTTGTATCCAAGGGCCATTTGGGGCCCAGTGCACATGTCCGATGGGTTATCAACTGAGCAACGACTCCAAGACATGTGAGGATATTGATGAGTGTAATCCCCCTGGACTGTGTAGCCAGCACTGCTTTAATGAGAGAGGCTCTTTCCGCTGTCATTGCCAGAATGGTTACACTCTTGAAGCAGACCAACGCACATGCAAGGCCTCAGGTAAGTTGGGATGCTTACTATACATATATAAGAGAGCTCAATAAAGAGAACAGTATGCAGTTGCACATCCAGAATATCATTTGTTTGTAGAGTCGGAACATATTTTTCCTCTGATAGCGTAAAATGGCTATTTGTACCAGTCAAATTAGATTGTATGCAGTAAATTAGAAAATAGGCATATTTTGAGGGTTATAGCAATGCGACTGCCAATGTAATTGGCCTTACATAGCTCAGTTTGCTTCCTCATGCTGGCTGTTGGGCAGGAATGCGCTGTCATTTAGGGGGAGCTTGGCCCCCACACAGCACGACTGACTCATTATCTTTCTTCTCCCTTCTCTCCCCGAGCTGCTCCGATTTCTATAGATAAGACAAATAACATATATGTCACTCACTGGCCATCACGGGGGTAATTAGGACATAATCACCAACAAAAGGCTGTTTATAGGGAGCGTGCCTGACATGAGGCCTTCCTCCACACAGATAACCTGCTGAAAGGCTTTTTAATACAATAGGCCTTTATTTGGACAAAAGTACATTCCCCAAGCAGTGCAATTTGAGGAGGAGTTTTATAGTTTTGCCAGACACATGAAACCTGATGAGTGCTCTCATAGGTGACGGAGAATTAATGTCTGTTCACAGATTCCCGTGAGGCGTTCTTGTTAGTAGCCAGTCGAAATCAGATTGTGCAAGATGAGATAACCACTCAGCCCAACGTGGTCCGCTCGCTGGTTCGGGACGGACGCAACATTGTGGCCCTAGACTTTGATTCAGTCACTGACCGTGTATACTGGTCTGATACCAGCCAGGACAGAATCTGGAGCGTCCACAAGAATGGCAGTGACAGGACTGTGGTGAGTTTTGTTTGTGTCATTGTCCTCACCTGAAGAAATATATTGATTCATGCAAATTTTATTCCCAGTTTTACATGCATTAACACTGTCATCAGTTCATCATTTTCAAAACTAAGAGTACATTTTTATGGGCAGATATTTGACAGTGGAGTGACTGTGACAGAGAGCCTTGCTGTGGACTGGGTGGGCAGGAATCTGTACTGGACTGACTACGTCCTGGAGACTATTGAAGTGTCGAAGCTGGATGGCACCCACCGAACTGTATTGATCAGTGTAAATGTCTCCAATCCTCGAGGCCTGGTTCTGGACCCAAGGGACAGGTCTGTGATATTATGTGTAGGAATGTAATGCATGTCATGATTTTCTACTTTAATTGTCATAATAGTTGTTGTTAAAATAAGAGCAATTGTTTTGCAGTGCTCACCTGATGTTCTGGACTGACTGGGGGAGGAACCCTCGCATTGAGAAGGCCAGCATGGATGGGAATCTGAGGACAACCATCATAAGCAATAAGCTGTACTGGCCTAATGGTCTTACCATAGACTATCCCAACAATTTGTTGTACTTTGCTGATGCCTACCTGGACTTTATTGACTACTGTGATTATAATGGCAACAACAGGAAACAAGTTCTGGCCAGCGATCTGGTGAGTGCATAACAATACAGACTCTTCTTGTTTTGCCAGAGTTATCTTTAGAGATCATTAGATCCTTTATGTCTATGACTGCACATTAACACCTAAAAGTGAACAGTGCACGATTTGTATTGAATATTATGTGTAAGATACACTTTTTTCTCTTGCTATTTTCTGTGAAAAGGTACTGCAACATCCGCACGCAATTACCATTTTTGAGGATTTTGTGTATTGGACTGACAGATACATCAACCGTGTGATCCGAGCTCATAAGTGGCATGGGGAGAACCAGACAGTGATGTTATTCAACCTCCCTCAGCCAATGGGTCTGGTGGCAGTGCACCCAGCCAGACAGCCAGCAGGTATGAGACAATATAAATAAAACAATCTGGGTTGCATTAATGTTATTTCACATTTCCTGTTTTGATCAGACCAGCTTGATGGCCAGCTTGGTAATAATGTAGTGTCACTATGCTGTTATATAGATTTTGACATTTCCTAATAATTCCAGGTAACTGTTGATTCTTGTGTATGAATGTGTGGAGGCAAGCATGTGCATTTGTACATGCATGCATTTCTGTGTACACTAATGTATATGTGATTTGACCATGTGTAGGTGAAAATCACTGCTTGAGGAGCCCATGTAGCCATATCTGCCTACTTTCAGCTGTTGGGCCGAGGTTCTACTCGTGTGCTTGCCCCTCAGGCTGGATGCTGGCAGATGATCATATCACCTGCACCAGAGGTATGCAGTCTGCCAAACGGAGGGAAACACTCAACACTTAGTTTGATGAGAAAGGAAGTTAGGTCAGATGCAGTTGATAAATTGATGAATGCACAATTCATTTATCTTAGCACTGGTTGTTACCGTAATATAATGTTAAAATATTTTTAGTAATAGCGATACATAACCCATTACCTGTTAGTTGTATGCTTTATTTGTGGCCACCTCAGTGCTAATAAGTCTCATATTTTAGAGGCATCCAAGGACTTGTCAACAGTCTCCCATTTAGATTCTCTTGTACAATCCTGTTACACTCGTAAATATGAAGAATCATATAAGCGTGTCTTTCAAGGTCTTAAGGAGACAAGGGACCTTTAATTCAAAGTCCAAGGAGTACCCTTCGGGTCGGCAGCTTAACTCATCTCAGGTTTCAGCCAATTCAAGTCAAGCAGAACGCATTCACCCCCTGAGGCCAACGATTATCCAAGAATGAAAATGCCCCACAGCCATTCACTGATGCTAATCTCTGATGACAAAGCAAATCAGTTTGTGGAACAAACCTTCACCAGTCAATCCTCTTTATAGATAAGGGCGGCTTTCCTGTATTCAGTAAATTTGAGATCCCTATTTTGCTCGGATATCATACACTCAAAGCCACTTTTAGTTTTATATTGCTGTAGGCCAAATCCACATTCAGGTCACATGCTTTCATCTTTCTGAATTAGTTTATTATCAGATGTGTATTAAAGGAGATATGCTTTGAGACATACAAATTCTGGGGCAGGGATCATGAGACAATGGTGTATGTGTTCTGTTTTCATTATGGACACGGGTGTATGCATTTATATATATTTTTGCCTTTTCTCTTGTACTTGCAGTTGAGGATCCTTTCCTGGTGGTTGTCAGGGACAGTATAATCTATGGCATTTCCCTGAACCCAGATGACAAGAGTAATGATGCTATGGTCCCTGTTGCTGGACTGCAGAACGGCTATGATGTTGACTTTGATGACAGTGAACAAACCATCTACTGGGTGGAGCACCCTGTATGTACAACCAATGTTCAGAGACATAATGCCTAGTTCTAGCTCTGAATCTGATCCTGGTCCATGTTTCCATGAGAGTTGAGACCTGGTTACGTTACAACATATGGAAGAACACTCACATGAAATTTAAGTCAGCAAACACTTTGATCGACAACAACAATGAACGATCACGTTGTTCATTTGCAAATACTTCTGGCTTTGAGAGCATTTTTACAAATCCAAATTCAACTACTTACTAGACCAGCAGCTTCTTGGGGCCCAAATGGCTCCCCTTTTGTCAGCTAAGAGCCAGGGTGTTTATAAATCTGCGCATCTAGCCCCTGGCTCTGGCATGGGCACCAGCACAATGTCTGTGAAAAAACAACACAGTTCAGAACTTTGTGCTCTGAGGGAAATTCAATTGTGGACTAAACATGACTGAGTGGCTGAGATTGTGCTGCCTCCCTTTGTCCTCCAGGGTGAGATCCACAGGGTGAAGTCAGATGGGACCAACAGAACAGAGTTTGCCCCTGCGGCCGTCTTGGGCTCCCCTGTCGGCCTGGCGCTGGATTGGATAACACAGAATCTGTACTACACCAACCCAGCTACACAGTCTATAGAGGTGAGACAAATAATTATTTCCCCTGTTGTTATTTATTCTATTATTGCCTCAATATGGGCTGTATGTGACTGATTTTTGTCATTACACCTTTAATAGGATAATTGGATGTAAGTGCAAATAATTCCAGTGTCAAAATAAAACTATGCAGCGAATCCACTTATTTCCTGTTTGTGTTTGTGCTTGGCCAGGTCTTGAAGCTGAGAGGGGAGGTACAATACCGGAAAACTCTGATCACAAATAACGGCTCCCCAACTGGCGCTGGCAGCCCTGTTGGCATCGCAGTAGACCCAGCACGTGGGTAAGCCCCATTTAACACAGTCCTGGCACAGACACCCATCCCCACAGTCACTGAGCCCTATCAGCCGCCTCATTGCCATCTGCTCTGCCCCCAGAGAGAGCTCAATCCGTGTTACTGAATACCACGCCACACACTCCAACTCTAGTACAAAAGTGTACAATCAAGAAACGTGAAAGATATTTCCATGCCATCATTTCTCAACCCGTTGGGAAAAGTTGCAACATTGATTTTTTTGGGATATGCTTTCCAAGTGATACTTTGTTGCCGTAGGTCTTTGTGGGTTGAGAAAGTTCTCCATCTTACTGAATACTTTTGAAACCTACTGGATAAAACCGGAAAGTCTGTTTTGACGGAGCTAATAAACAAGGCTCTTTTTTATATTTGGGAGATAAACATTTTCTACCCAACAGCAAAAATTGACATCTTATTTTATGTTGCACATTAGACAAGACATGAAAAACTGCAACTGTCTGAAACACAAAATATGACAACTACATGCTTATTTGTTTTCTTAAGGAAACTGTACTGGACAGACCAGGGCACAGAGAGCGGCATCCCTGCCAAAGTGGCATCTGCAGACATGGATGGCCGAAACCCTGTCACCCTGTTTACCAACAACTTGGACCATATTGAGTTTCTCACTGTGGACATCCGAGAAAACAAGTTGTACTGGACAGTTACAAGCACCGGCATGGTTTGTCCTTCATTTTTGAGTTCATGCAAATGTGTCTAATTCTACAAAAAGCAAATGCTGCACTACATGCATCTTTGACTACATATCTGTTGGAACTCAGATTGAGAGAGGGGATCCAGATGGTAGTAACCGTATCACCATCGTGACAGGCCTGTCTCACCCCTGGGGTGTGGCTGTCCATGAAAACTTCCTCTACTTCACCGATCGCGACTTTGAGGTTATAGAACGTGTGGACAAAGCCACAGGAGCCAACAGGATTGTGCTGCGAGACAATGTATCTGGTCTCAGAGTACTCAAAGTGCACTACAGAGAGAGTGAGTATAGCACTGAGGCAGTGTCATGAAAAAATGCACACATTTAGCCTTCATTCTCTGTGGTGTGGAGTGTTGCGTTTTTACTCTGTTTGTCACATTGTGTTCTCATCTCAAATTTAGCATCTGCAGGTACCTCCACTGGCTGCAGTAACAATATGGGGGTGTGCGAGCAGCTCTGCCTCCCTCGGCCTGGGGGTCTGTTTACGTGTGCATGTGCCACAGGCTTTAAGCTCAACGCTAACAACAGGACCTGCGCTCCCTATCTGTCATATGTGGTCATCTCCACTCTGTCTGCTATCAAAGGCTTCAGTCTGGAAGGGACGGACCACTCTGAGGCCATGGTGCCTGTGGCTGGGAGAGGTCAGACATTCTCATTACGCTTCATGTGATACATTTCTGTAATAAAGATTTATGTCTAAAATACAGATTAAACTATTCCTATTCCAAAAGTGAAAACTGGGTGAACTGAGTTTAGGTATATGTTAGAACTTTGACATAGTAGCAGTTAATGACTGGGTTATGTTTTTGCAGGCCGTAATGCTTTACACATTGACCTACATATGGCCTCTGGGTTCATCTACTGGTGTGACTTCAGTAGCACCGTGGCGTCACAGAATGCGGTTAGACGGATCAAGCCAGATGGATCTGGATTACGTAGCATAGTTACATCTGGGATAGGACGTAATGGGATCCGAGGCATTGCTGTGGACTGGGCTGCAGGTATGTGATTGTTTCAGCGTTGTATCTTGTGTACATTTTTTAATGTAATGAGATACTGCAAAATGAGTGATTAGGTTTCACTTTATGTGATTAACTTTACTGCTGTTAATCAGTTGATGTTTTTTTGTGATTGCCAAGTAATTAGGAACCACATTTTTTCTACATGAACATTCTCATAGCTTGTAAAATCCAGGTTAATTGAACAGCTGATATCCGGCTCTATAACACTATCAGGATCACCAGTGTTAGGCTTGCTGAAACCAGAAAAAAGAACCTAAGTGATTAAGTTAAGAAGCTTTTAAGAAAAACAGCAGCTTACAGAAAAGTACCAGTAGTACTGTCTTGCTTGTAATTGCATTAGTATGACTTCATGATCTCTCAACATGCATATACAATATATAATGCCAACCTTATTGCATTCCATCCTCAGGCAATCTGTATTTCACCAATGCCTTCCTGACTGAGACATACGTGGAGGTGCTTCGCCTAAATACCACTTTCCGCAGAGTACTGCTGAAAACCGAAGTAGACATGCCACGCCACATTGTGGTGGACCCCAGAAACAGATACTTGTTCTGGGCTGATTATGGTCAGAACCCCAAAATTGAGCGAGCACTCTTGGATGGAACAAACAGAACAATTCTGGTGTCATCAGGAATTATTACTCCACGAGGTTTAGCTCTGGACTGGGAGACTGGCTATGTGTACTGGGTAGATGACTCTCTGGATATGATTGCCAGGGTAAACCCTAATGGAGGGGAGACAGAGATAATCAGGTATGGCAGCCGCTACCCAACTCCCTATGGGATCACTGTGTTTGGAAGTAGTATCATTTGGGTAGACAGAAACCTCAAAAAGGTGTTTCAAGCAAGTAAAGAGCCTAGCAACACAGAACAGCCCACTGTCATCAGCGACACCATCAACATGCTGAGGGATGTCCCCACCTTTGACCAGCGAAGACAGCCTAGCACTGCCCAGGAGCTTAACGCCACCCCATGCATGGAAGCCAATGGAGGCTGTGCCCACTTTTGCTTTGCCC
>OMOW01103955.1:0-15361 GCA_900312555.1 Lamprogrammus exutus | reverse complement strand
TTCGTTTCGAGTCTGATGCATGTTAGATTGTGCGCAGAAACCTGTCATGAACTTGTAGCGGCAGTGGAATTTATGAAATTTTGGTCCTAAATTTCAGATAATTTTGACACAGGCTGTCTTTGGCCACAAGAAAAGAATGAGGTTGCAAAATGCAGTGCCCATCCACTTTGGAACACAGATATAGTCTCTCCTTGAAGACATTCAAAGAGTAGCACAAAACTTTTACTACTCTTTCTTCTTGGATGATGTTGCCGTATTCCTTCCTTTGCTTTGATTGTCCTTCTCTCCTCCCCTATCAATCAACCAAACACACAGACTCAAAAAATAAAGAAAACAGCTCATATATGCTGGCATACGCACACACACACACGCGCGCGCGCACACACATCCCTTTATCATTGCTGTGAGATGCACTTTTCACCTCCAAAACATCATGAAAAATAAATACGTTCGCCTCCTCAACAAGACTCCAGATGCTGATAATCTGAATTTGAAGATGGGTTCTGTACATATTCATTTTCCTTGCAGTATATTGCTCCTTTTTGCAACAGTTATGATGACAAGAAGCGGTTGTTGTGCGCCGTGACACGTTTCATAAAGAAGAGGAATGAGAGTTGAATTTTCTCATGGCTTCTCTCTTGCCGGTTACTCAGATATATCATAGAGTTCACAAGCTCTTTCATGGGAGTTTTCAGTGTTTTCAGGTGCCTATTGCTTCTGCATTCATGTTAATGCATTTCTGAGCTCCTCAGTTCTCTTATTACCCGAAGCCAGTCGTAACGATTGACTGTAAATCACATTAGCAGTGTGGGAGGGAGTGGGTGTTGGAATGCGCACCATCTTTTATTCCTCAACTTCCATTGAAATATGAATATATAAATTTTCTTTCATTTCCCTGAAAAACATCGGACGATCTTTTAATGCCTCTCACTTTCCCGTTCCCTGGACGCCCTCCAGTCGTCTCCTAGTTGTAAAATCATGAATATCTTCTAGTGCTCGTCACATGAATCCATATTAGGAGGCCAACTTTATCACAGATGTCACTGACTGTGACCTTTAGAGAGACTTCAAAGTTTCAGATCATACACACAGGGCACAAGAAAAGGAAATAATATAAAATTAATATATTTCATCTTAAATTCACTAAATGTTTGAGGAATATGACTACTTTATCCAAAAAAAAAAGTTTTTTAATGGGCTATAATATCATGTACATTACTGGAGGACAGAACCCATACCTCCACTGGACCTTTAGTATCATTAACTTGAAAAAATATTTATCATTCAAATGTATTATACGGCGGTATTACAGACTTCATCTTTGTCTGGATGTCTTAGTTTTTGGGAAATAAGATGTTGACATATCTGACCTATCTTGCAATGACTCTGATCTTGATCTGCTCCAACTTCTTTGACCCAAAGCCCACCTGTCTACCTTTCATTGAAATCCCTCTATTACCTTTCGAAATGTCCTGCTGAGCAACACTCACACAACTCTTAAACCATAGTAATGATTAATAATTTGGTGTCTGCACAAGCTGGTTCCTCACAAACAATGCTAAAAACCCCACTGTAGTTACAACACGACATATCTCGGACACACACAGAGCGGGAAACAAACACACGGACAAAGACCGTATCCACCATCGCAGCGGGAGCACACTTGGCTGACACAAAAGCGAGGAATGGTCCAACAACTACGTGACCCAGAGACACAAGAGTTTTGTCTCACCTTATGCTAAATTTGTGCTTACTGTGCAATGTCCTAGAAATGTTTCCACACCACAGATTATTGCAGAACAATATACAAAGGGTGACCTCTACCTACAATATCTTCCAGTGAGAATTTTTATGTTGCTCTTGTGCTGTAGTCACTTTGTACAATGGCTATTCAGAACTCCATCTCTGTGTTTAAGACTGAAATGCTGGGGCCTACACTCTACCGATTTTGCCACACAGATTACAGTTTGTTTTTAGTCGAGAATTGCTAAAGTGGGCATGTTTGGACCTTGACTCCACCCTGAACCATAGCACCAAATCAACCCCCCATGTCTAACCTTACCCTCACACCCATCTAACTATACCCTTCTTGGAGAAAATTGCATTTCTAGCAAAAGGCACTTAGAGAAAACCACTCCCTTGTAAAGTTCTCGTGGTTGCATGCGACTGCTTATAAAAACAGACAGTGGCCTATTAGCACCAAATTAGGCATTTACGCAGTGTTATGAAATGAGTGGCTGTACGCCCATTTAGTTTCACTGCTGGCAAACTGAAGTCAAGGGGCAGATACATGGTGGTGAGAGAAGATTGTGATGTTTGTACGAAATTTGTTCCTTTTTTATTTTCACTTCTCCTCAGCTTCCTCTCTCCCCTCTCTCTCGCTCTCTCAACCTCCTCTGTATCAGTTAATTGCTGTTCCTCTCCATTCACAGCTCTTGACATCAACCCTTGACTGAGCCAAATTATATTCCTCACGAGGAATGCTTTGTCTCTGTTGGAGATCATTTCTGGCATTGCCATATTTTCACTGCAGTAGTATGAACAGAGACAAATTCCATTCAATTTGTATGGATTGAACAAGAATTCAATTTCATCTATCTATGCATCAAACAAAATCAGTCAGCAGCAAAATTGATGTTTTGGTTTTCAATGGGGTTCCAGGTGTAACACAGAGGATTTTGTAAATGAAATGAGTTCTGTGCTAGGAAATGTATGAAACCAAGTAACACCATGGTGCATTTTGTCCATGAAATGACAAAATCTATTTGCATTTCATCCAGAAAATGACAAGGCCATTTGCATTTTATCCCCAAAATGACAAAGCCATTTGTATCTCATCCGCAGAGATGTTTAGACAGGACTTCCTCATGTGCACAAAAATTAAAAGGAACATTTGATACAGTACACTGAAATAACAACAGCACATTTATGGCTTTGTCATTTCATGGACATGAAAATATACATTTTGTGTCACAGAACTCCTTTCATTTACAAAATTCTCTGTGTTGCACCTGGCACCCCATAGGTTTCTGGGGATCGTTTTCTCTGTGTACCCACATTCACAGAAACACAATTTTATACATGCAGCTGCAGTTTGATTGCTGGAAAACAGGAAAAATATTTTGATGTTTTCTGACATCAAAACATTGCAACTTTATGGTAACAATTTTAGTTAAAATCCAGCAGTAAAGGATTCAGTCCCACTAACAGTCATCAGGTCTTCAGACTGTAAACCCAATTGTTCACATGGGAATTCTCTGTCTGTTCATTTCAGTGAATACAAGTGTGACATATATCTGCTTCCTGTCACAAGTGCTGAGGAAAGAGTATTTAAGTACCTTTGACAGGAAAATGGGGCTGATTCTTGATGGCATTAAAGCTCATACATAGCAAACGTAATGCTAAACTCAATGTTCAGCACCTCACCAACACACAGATACATAAGAACAGGATCCATGTGTTTGTCTGACTCTGGATAAGAGAAAAATAATAACATTCCACAGAAAACACACTTCCTGCCACACGTGACGACAACAGATACGACTAAGCATGAAGAACGACTTATTCATAAAAGTCGAGAAACACTCCGAATTGTACGATATACAGAATGTGCAGTACAAGGACATTACAAAAAGAGGCTTCCTGGTATGACATAGCCTTTGTCCTTGATACAAATACACTACGTTATTTAATTTTGGACAAAATCAGCTCAAATAGCAAACGTTAGCTAGCTGGATAGTGTTATTGCTTGACTTGAGTGAATGAAATGGTGAGGAGAGACGATTGTAGAGACTAAGTTTTCAGTTGAAATCATGGGAATTGTGACTTTTTTGTGAACAAACCTTTAATTCGGTATAATGGTATGTGAACATGAAGCAATATAACATATTACTACTAACAATATGTTGTTTTGTTACAACAGGATACTGCATATGTCTGTTTGGGTCCATTGCTATGTTTTGGGTGGTGAGGGAATCCCTTTGTTACCATTGGGTTAATAGATTATATTATACCTTTAATTTTAGTCATTACCAGACGCTGCTCAATAATTTCCAGGCTTTCCAATTTGTAACTTGCCATTACATTTATTCTGAATGGTTATTACTTAGATATTTCCCGTCCTTCCAGTTAATTAAAAGATTATCTGTATACTATTAAATCACTCTCGGTTCAGTGATTTATCCAGTGAGTGAAGTGAATGTACTCCCTCTGCATATTTCTTTGCTGGTCACCTCCTGGTTGGGAAAATGTGGTGCAGGTACTTTGATCCCTCGAACAAACACAACCTTCAGCCTGTTTGATTTGCAAAAACACCCCTGGTATGAGAGAACCAACAAAGATGCACTTTAACCTAAGCCAATCCATTATTAATGTAACAACAAGCCAGAGGGACCACAGTCCTCTTTTCATGTTGGTTTTCCCACAATAAAACAAAAGGACTGCATTATTAGTTGAATAAATACCTTTTCTGTTGAATATCTGACCTGAACCGCCTTGTTACGGTTTGCTTCTTTGGTAGCCGTACCTGCTTTCTACTCTCTTTTTATATCCACAAAAACGCATGCATTTCAACCACGTGTTTATTAAGGCCCACTGCCGTGAGACAGAGCTCATACACTCTGAGAGGAGAAGTGTGGTTCTATTGTTACCAGAGTGGGTAAACTGCCCAGGGAGCAGAATGGCTCCTTTGTTTCTCCTCTAGACAAGAGACGTGGGTGCGCCATCACTTGAAACACTCCTTGTCTGAGCCGCACACCCAACAGACCCTAATAAAACCCTCAGGTTTTGTATTACACCCAATCAACATACCATGAGGGTCTGCTTCAGACACACTCGTGTGGTGCAGAGGATAGAGGATGAGTCTGTGTTTTTGTCCCAGCCTTGGCTAGCTTTTAAAGGGAGATTCCACTTTAACAAATCCACTTTCATCTGTGTTTTGCACCAACGCTTCATGTAACAGGATGTGATTACTGTCTGAGGCAAAGTGTTTTCGCCTATACATGCCAAACACCTCCCTATAAAGCCACGGCTGCGTTTATTGGGAAGAGGCATGATAATGATTTGTGATGGAGGAGGTGTCGGACTGTACACAAGCTTAAGTGATCTATCTAGACACAGTGGTGCTTCCATAGTGGGCAATAGCGAAGACTTCAAGTGTGTAATTGAGAATCGCTGGCATTAATGACGGCTCGCAAAGAAGGGATACACATTAATCAAGATAAAATCACACGTACACACACACACACACACGCAGATTCACAAAGACACGCAGTGAACTCTCTCTCAGCATTTTTCATCCCTGCTGTGTGACAGGCCGGGCTAGTGCAGCAGATTTGTGACACGTGTTATGTCACACAGAGATGCTTTTTAATGAGGAAGGATGTGATCGTGCTTCGGATCAAATGGCAATGTGCATGACTAATGACGTCTGACATCAGCGAAAATCAAATCTGGGTGAGTGTGTTTGTTTGCAGTCACGAGTTATAACAATAGATACTGTATCCATAAAATCTGTTTTTCCACTGTACTTGGGATTCAGTCTTACCGACTTTGCTGTTTTTGCCGTTGCCTACGATACAAAAAAAAGCCACGTCTACATCCCATCTTGCAGGGCCAGCAGTTACCTCAGAAAAGCATTTAGATACCCTGACACCTCGCATTATTGCCGCTGCATTAATGGTCCACTATACTGTTTTGTTTGTGTTGGTATTTTTTTTATATTTGTGAAAAACTGCTCGTCATGTTGACACATCTTCATTGTACGTGCAACTGAGTCAACATTTCCACTTTCTGCAATCAATCTCAACAGTGGTGTGGAATCACAATCAACGAGCAAGGAGTTGATTTTGGGCTCCCAATTTCAAATATTACATAAGAAAACTCAAAACTCAAACCAAACGTTCTGCTGACAGAAGTCACGCTAGACTATAATATACCGCAGCCACATCACGTGTTGCGTTTGGAATGTTGTAGCTTTTTAGATGTCATTGGCGAGCTGGCTATAATTACGCTCATGTGTCTACTTTTAACTTTGGGGATAGGCAGGAATAACTGAAGAGGAAGTGGATCAGGAAGATGGAGGAGCAAGGTCTTTGCAAAATAACTCCTACAACACACACAGCATCTCCAATCACGGATACACACCAGTGTAAGAGAATCTGAAAGTTTTACAATGATAGTAAATAAGTCTTTGCCTTTAAATATCTAAAGCTTTCCTCCATTTCTGTGTGTTTATGAAGCCTGTCAGTCATACAGGTCAGTGGATATCTAGACATAGTTGTTCAAAGCAGCTGGAAGTGCTGTTAAGCCTTGACCACTCATCAGTGTCCTTTCCTTCAGATCTAAGTCGGCGTTGCGCAGTAAACTGGCATTTATCCTCTGAGAGTCGTTCACACCTTGAGCCAGGTTGACTCCGTGGGTCACGCATGGACTTACACCAGGGTTGTTAAAGTCACACGGCGGGTATACGAGAGTTGCTGGAGTCACGATCCAGGTGTCGCCCACATTCCCACATTCATACTACGGCAAAGATGGTGGGGCATTTAGCGTTGTTTGGGGAAGTTGTTTCATCTTGTTGGTATGCAGTGAAAATGTCAATCGATGATGTTACATGAACATTAGTATGTTATTTACTCAAGTTTGAAGCAAAAAAACAGCCAGTATTTACAAGCACAGTACTATACAGGTGTATATAATAATGATATATTAATTAAGGAAGACATTTCTTCTGTATACAGCATTGCTAAAAAGTAAAATATATGTTCAGATATGTTTCTCTGGCTATAAAAAACAATTATTTACCATAAAAGAAGATTTCTCACTCAACATGTCTTTTATTAAGACTCTTGCCGACAGACAAATCCTCTTTTGCTACCATGTCTTAGATGCCTAGAAGATGCATTAGTACGGTATAAGATGATTAAAAACACTGAGCATCAAGGCTCAGTTATCCAAAGAACATGCAACTTTGTTGTAACATCGCTGCTTTAGCCAAATTAAACCAATTTAGACCTACAACATATAAAATGGGTTTTATGTGGTTGCATAAAAGCAAAGCATTGTGCTTCAAGAACTAATCCTTGTAGTGGGAATTCATTAAAAAATAATGTAGAAAGTGGGCAGTTGGAGTCAAGAATAAAACTTATCCCAAGGGAAAGCTGCTACTAAAAAGGAGTGTTGGGTGAACTATAACTACCCTCCAATTCTACGTAAGGTGTACCGAGACACTAAATCAAGGCTTCATAATCTAACTTCCACACAGTGAACTCCAACAAATGACTGAAGTCTTTATTTTTGCTGTGTGTAATATGCAAACATTTAGAAATATTGACCATGCGAGACGTCACTTCCAGTAAATAAGTGCATTAATGTGGAGGCAGGAACAATGAAGACATGACAGATTCTTTACTTATTCAAACAGTGAGGGTGAGCGTTGCATAGAGGGAGCACGGGAACATGATGTATTTCAGTCCTTACAAGAAGATGGAAATGTGTACTTGGGCCAGGAGAAAATCTGATTGAGTTCCTTCTTCCACTCACTGCCCGCACGCACGCACACACAACTTGCAGATACACAATAAAAGCATTCATACACACACAATTGCAATCACTAAAAATAAGATCACGCGCAGCAGTAGATCACACACACACGCACGCACGCACGCACAATCTCTCGTAACCCCGTTGCCCAACTTCAATTCCAACCACACGCACATTCATACGGCAAGCAGGCATGATTAGAGCAGGACGTATGTGGCCGAGCCCAGCGGTGGATGTGGTATATCAGTCTCTCAGCCCCCTGAATGTAAACTAAATGAAAGGCTCTCAGATGGTGTGTGCGTTGCGTAAGCGAGGCACTGAGCGAGGTCCAGGGATAAGCTGATTACGTGGCAGACTCATATTCATGTCCACGTCCCTTTAAAGACCCTTTAGTGAGCCTCATTTCTCTCCGCTCTCACACCCGATCGTCTCTCACTTTCTCGCCCATCCTCGCGCTCAAGTGTTTTCCTCTTTGTTCTCTTATTGTGTAGAGGTCAAAGTGTATCTATAGGTGTTTGTAATAAGTCTGGAACACAGCACTCAAAGGCATTCTGCTAAATCTGCTTTCGATAGGTATGTTAATAAGGCTAAAAATGTGTTATTTGCACACACACACTGACACACATACACAGGCTAGTAGAATACTTCACGTGGCTTAGCCTAATGTTATGTACACACTGGGGCTTAGCAGCTGTGAAGGAGAAAGCAGCAGGACAGCTGGGGATGTTATCCAATTGTCAGTGCCTGTCCTGCATGGACATTGTGCGCTTAGTTTAACAGTAGCCGTGCTGTCAGGAGGTCAAAGTCGGTGTCACATAACTCCCCACCCCCCAAACGCCCACGCGCCTGCCCCAAGAAGTTAGAGCAGTTCAAGAAAGTGCCAAACCTCAAGGTACCGCGGTAATTGTTTGTTATTTTCCACGCGCTCTCCAAACAAACACGAGGAGGACGAAGAGGAGGAAGAGCATGTGCCTGGCAATGATCTTTAACAGGTGGAAACATTTCCTCTGCCCTTTCTTCTCAGTGTAGGATGCGTGTATGTCCGTATGTGCTCGTGTGCGTGTGTACGCGTGTAACACAGGGTCTGTTATTGTACAGCTAATCCTCTGCTGAGGCCATCGCATGTAAACGGAACAACTGCGCTCGCCATGTGACACGCTCACAGCACCAAGGAAACACTGGCACTTCCTGCTTTACATTTCAATTACACTGGATAACTCAGTCACAAAGCCTCCATTGGAGCACAAGAGGGATATTGTTCCACCTAAAGCACTAAAACGTTATATCATAAACACCAGCAAGTACAAATTTCCATTTATATACACACACTTGAATTGGGAAAACAATACTATTTACATATATTTGTTGTTGCATGTAAATGTTTAAGCTGGTTGATCTTTGGTTTTGCCTTTAAGTCTTTTCATTTTTCCCCCCGTCCCTTAGCAGCATTGAGCTTTACAACAGAGAACAGTTATGACACCATGATGCATCCCTATAATGCTGTCTGACCCCTTAGACAGTTTTACGATGTTCAATTTATTTCAAGAATTTCCTCCAGTTTAATGTAACTACCTTACAGTAAACTGAATATCTTGTAAATCTCCAGCGTTAACAGCACAGTAGCCCGGAGGCCCTCAGATACAAGTGTTAGAGGTCCATTTTACAAAAATGCCAAAGTGTCAAAAGGTCCAGGAATGGTGGATTAAGTGGGCGATATTAAAGAAATGAAACCTCCATGGCTATGCTCTCAAACGTGACACCGTTGTTGTGTAACCAAGTCGTTAAACTTGGGCAGTAAGAGTGTGAGAATGTAGTGTATACATGGATGGAATTAATTGGATTCTTTTGTTCACCGGTTAGACTCGACTTGTTGTTTTGGGGTAAATTTACAAGCCAGTGGTTCATTTACATGCTTGAGCACATCGATTGACAATAATCGCATAACCCCAGGCTGGTACTTGTTGTACACCAATGTCAATTTATGCTGATTTCGATCTTCATAACTGCAGCTACTCACTGGTGAAAAGATGACAGGGACAGGAGAGCGATACGTCATACGAAAGTGGATTAAATACAATTTAATACACTTTAATCAGATCTGGACCGTGGTTGCATATGTGGGGTGCCAACGCTGCCAGATTGAACATAAAGCTTTCATTTTAGATTTGCAGTGGTGGAGTGAGAGTGTATCTATCCCCATCTCTACCTCCGTGTGTCGTGAATCTCTGCTGTAATATGTTGTCAGCGCCTCTGCTCGAATTCTCCTTTCTGATCGAACACTGAGAGAACACCATTTGCTGTCCCCGACAGTGTGTCTGTCCTGTAACTGACAGTGTGTGTGTTTGCTGTTTGTCACAGGCCACCCAGTCTATTATCAGAGCAGTGACCGCAGTGTCACAATAATGCACTTTACCCACACACACACACACACACACCTCCTTCTCCTCCGTCTAATACCATCGCCCTCCATCCAATTCTGTGCCATGTGAGTCCATAGCAACTGGACAAAATAAGTTACTTATTATAGGATGGGGGGGTCAGCTGGCAGGTGGTTTAGATTGAGATTTGTCATATCCTCTTGAAAACAGGTCTGCACAATGTGAGGTAGAGGAAGTCAAAGGCTGAGCTTTCACGTTGTCAGCTCTGGGGAGTGAAGTTTTTGTTACATTTCAGAAATGTATTGTTTCCTGATGTTTACAGCATTTTAATGATGGTTATATAATTGTGATTATATAATTTTGGACTCTTTCATGTCTTTCACCCAAATCAAGAATGACAGAAATTAAAATCCAGATGCAAGACATTTGCTCGGGTTTATTTGTACTTTTTTCTTGCTTTTTTTCTGGTGTTTTCACATGTTTTAGCCATACAAACTCACAATTTATTTACATTACTGTGAAACATTTTCCTCAGCACACAATATTGTTGCACAAAGTACATTGTTCAATGTAATATTCCCATTAAAGGCAGATTTGGGTTTGAAATTTGCCTGAAATATCAATTACAGTTTTTATCGTATTTACTATTTCATAATAGTTTTGTGTAGTGAAAACGCCAATCCAGACATCTATGGCTGGTATTTGTTGTTGTTTGTGTGCAGAGGAGTAGTTCCAAAAAAATCTGAGATATGAGAGTGGCTGCCAAACAGCACTGCTTCCACGAGCTGAGGTGTTAGAAAATCAAGCCCAGGAGAAACATAATAAGTGACAGTTCAATTCGTAAAAAGGATGATGTACATTTGCAACCCGTTTTTGAAGCCTTCTCGTGCATTTTCCTTGAAACATGCTGCATGGTTGGCCTGCAGGCTCAAGTGAGTTTACCTAAACTGGCATTAAGTAGTTCTGAGTTAAGCAATGGAAATGTGTGTTATTGGATAGTTAAAACATCTTCTTGCTTATTTTGGTCTGATCTGACTGAGAATATCTGAACGTGGCGATGAAACCCATGCATCCATATTACTACTCATTCCACTTATGTCAAAATGTCAAAACTATAATTTAATTATGTCCTTCAGGAGTACTTTATTACTGTTGTAATGCTTCATTATTATAATATGTGACTGACTTCACTGCACCACATTTATGTTGAGATAAAGTTCAACAAATCCTAGTAGAAATCACTGTGACATCTCAGAACACTCCACAAGCTTCCTGTGTGTGTGTGTGCTTTGCATTAACTGCATCCAATCAGTGACACTTTTGACAAATGACTTCATAGAGTCCAGGGGAGTGAGGGAGACGAGAAGTGAAGGGAGGTAAATGGAGGTTTGGCTCGGTAGCAGCTGCGGGTGGAGATTCATAGATAGCGCTGCAGATCGTGAAATTCCTTCCCGCTCCCCCTCTGTCTTCTGAAGCACATCTGCGAGGAGGCCAGCAGGCTGGGACCTCAACAATGGAGGACATTCAGCAGCTCAGATAAACCCTATTCCCTCCTCCCACCTCACCGCCATCAGCGGCGTTATCAGAACGAGCTCTGCCTCACCTCCCTCCCACCTTCATGCTTCTGTAGTGCGTTGCTGTCTCTCTCAAACCTCATCACCCTCACTGTATCTGTTAGTATTGCTGAGGTACCCTGCTCCCCCCTTGTACCACGCTGTTATCACCCCCACTGATTATGCACAGCCGTGCACCATGAGGGCATTACCAGATGTGGCATGCATACTACGATAGAATCCTTTGCATTCATTTTGGGTGTCTCAGTGTGGCTTCTTTCCTGTTTTCTTTCTTTTTTAAACTATTTCTCACAATATAATAGTGATATTTTACACTGAACTAACTAAACCTCTACAGTTTCTGTGAATCTACACCACAGAATATGTTCTTAAATATCTATTTATGATTAGAGGGATTATCTAAATGGCCTCTCTGCTCTGCTGATATCTTATGTACTTTGCATGCCCCTGTTATTAACCCCATTGGATGAGAATAAAGTTTATGGGAAAGTTAATTGAGCAATTATTAAAGAAACTTCTAAAGTGCTGTTCCCTTTCGTTTGTGTCCGTGTTTGAAGCAGAATAACAACTACTTATTGACCTTTTTTTCACCATTTTCAATCATCGTACACTCAGAATAGCAAGATAATTTTCTGTTTCTGCCATCGCAGCTACAGCAGATAGTTTTCTAAAGGCAGCACCGTGCCACCTTGACATTTAGTTATGTAAAAGTGTAGATTAGTAAATAGGTGTAGCTTTGTAAGTATTAATGGAATGTCAAACTAAATGCCAAGCACATAGACACAAAAACTAAGATCTACTCTCACTATGTATAGATTTGCTCACAGATTGAAACGAGTCAGCAATAACCAATCAAGATCAACTTCACAAATTACAACCATCCCAGCTGCCACCCAAAAAATAAACTGTAACCCTAGATGTAAAACATTCATTCCATCACTCCCCAAAATATTGTAAAACTAATCCCATAAATCTTTTTGTAAGCTTCATACTCGTTTTCATGGCTAAATGTTTAGAAATGCTCAATCTGGCTTGTCATAAGGTACCAAGCTTTAGGACATGATCACTGTATTTGCTCAGTTTTTTTCAGAGCAATTAATAGCAGCCAATCAGGACAGTTGTAGCTTCATTACCAGAATGCTGGATTACATGTATCAGCGTCAAAACTGTAATGAGCCGAATCGTCGCAATAATGAGCAAATTAATCCACATTCCCATGTTCCCCTCTCTCCATCTGCAGTGATAAACCTGGACTCCTAGGCAGCATTCTAGCAGATTTGGGAGAGTCTGAGTAACTGCTTGAAGTGTCTAGACACACACATACACACACACCTGCTGGAATTAGAATTTTATCATTGCATATTTCACACGATGCAGATCGTATGGAATTCCTGCAAGAGGGAAATAAATATAATCCTGCCTACAATCCTGCCAAGAGGTTAGACATCTAATCTAAGCGTCTTAATCCTAAAGGTGACAGTGTGGTGCTGATGTGGCGCAGGGATCAAAAGTAACTAGGTACATTCGCACAACTAATGCTCTTCAGCGCTTGAAGATTTCCATTTTGTACCACTTTCTATGACACAGAATTTCAGCAGCAAGAAATGTTTCTTCTACTCCACTACATTCATGTGATGCCAGTCGTGAATAAATACTTTGCAGAGTAAGACTTTTAATTCAATGAATTTGCTGTTCAGCATGACAACCTTGCAAGTGAAAAAAGAATATTTACATACAAAAAACAAGAGAGCAGACGTTTCATCTACCATGCTTCAGTGCGGCTCTCTAAAGGCTACAAAGGCCAGAGACACAACAGGATGTACAAGGGGCTCACGCAGGATCCCCGTGCTCGCTGCTGCGGTTCACAACTTGCACTGTGGAAATTAAACCCGGCAACATCAGAAAAAAAATATTACATGGAAGTTTGAACACTATTTGCAGCACTGGGTATCTGTTCTGCCTCGCAGGAGCAACGCTTCCAGTGTGACAGACCCCCTGTTCGGCCTGGGTGAAGGTATGTGCTCTAATGAGTTGAAGTGCTTCTTTCCACACTGCTGGCTTGATAGCAACTCGAGCCCCCTCTCTTTTTGTGTTATCTTTACCAAACTGTAATTTCTGATTATTCCACAGCTTGTGGCAGCAGAGACAGAGCAACATTTAAAGGTCAGCGTTGCCAACATGACAGGCTGACAAGGGAAAAGATTGCTGTTTGGTTTCACAGACAGTTGGGCAATACATGACTTGGGTAGAAGACACTAGGGCCAAAAATTTGTATGCTGCTAATGTGCTGTATATTTCTCTTCTGTTTTCCTCCCAACCTGCCTCTCTGTGCAGATGTAAACTGCTGTGCAGGTATGTGCAGTGACAAACAATCCAAACACAGGTACAGGCACCTCATTATGCTGGTATGTGTGTAGACATCATGCAGATTTGAGAATATGCATATGAAACACGTGCACATTCAGCATTAACTGCAAGAGACAAGTTAAATTGATGTCAGAATTAGGCTGATAGATTCCGCAGCTATCATTGTGCAGACCTCTGTTGCCTCCTCTACACCCTGAGAGAAGGCATATTTAATCATTTAATCACACTCCTGACGAAACCTTTGTTTTGAGCAGGTAAATAAGTAGACTATAGCAAGACTGGGGGCAATGCAATCACTCCAATAGAAACAATTGGCTTACAAAGGCCATATTCTTGAACAAGGGGGAAGGGGAGGGTTGGAAAAGTTGAACAAATAAGCCAGTGCAATTTTGAATTAATTTCATGATCCAAAAATAGTCCAGCTATATTTATGGGGAAGCAGGAGAGTGAGTTAGATCCACTGTGAACACAATGAATAACTGCTGTTTATAACTCCAGCAGTGAATATTTTGCTGATATTTTAAACAGATTCTATGTTCTTATTTTCATTTAGGGATCTATTCTGAAACATTTGCAATGCTTTGAAAACACACAATGATACTGTATACCTACTAAGGGGCAATTCATAAAGCACAGCTCAAGATTTAATGTGTTGCTATGAGGAAACTGGGTCATGCAACCACGAGTGCATGTTACTGAAAGAGGCGTTACTAAGGTATATCCTAATTTGCATATTGATTACACGTCGTGTAAAGGTCAGCGATCTCTGGGTGATGTTTAAAAGTGTGGTTAGCTCACATATGTTAGAGATCAATAAAATTACATTTAAGCCCACTCGGTTGATTACTCACTTTATTTAAATAGAAAGTTTTGATCTGATCTCTCACTCAGTTTAGCATCAGATCAACCTGTGCTCTCTCTCTCTCTCTCTCTCTCTCTCTGCCTCCCTCCCTCTCTCTCTCTCTCACACACACACACACACCACACCTTACACACCTATTTTAAATGGTGGTTAAACTGTTGACTGGAACAAACTCAGAGGTGGTCTGAAGCAAGTAATTCCTGTTGCCATGGCATAAAACAATGTGGGAGGCATTAGATTTCCGACGAAATGTGTTTTTCTACGTCAATGTTGGTAAGTATAAATGGAATTCATAGGACTGATCAGTACTGAACTTACAAAAACGGTTATATAAAGTTCATTATAGCCTCCAGATCAAAACCAAGGCCTTGCTGTGGTGGAGCTGCTTCACCCTGAATATTCCTAGCAGGGGTTGTCGCATAATGACAGTACCTTTCTTAACAAGCTCGTAGATCTAACACTTCCCCTCCTCTTCCTCTCTTTAATCCTTTCATCCTCCTCTCTCCTGTGTTCATCTGAGTCTGATCTGCCTTGCCTATCTTATTCGTGGGGGGGTGGGGGGGGGGGGGGGCGGGGGGGGTGGGGCTTTTTGTGGAAAGGACGGCTGCGAGGATAAAAGGGGGGTTTAAAATGACAGTGAC
>OMOW01103951.1:0-12347 GCA_900312555.1 Lamprogrammus exutus | reverse complement strand
ATGAAATGATAGCCGCCCACCTCCACCCCCCCCCCCGAATCCCTCTTAAAAATGGCCTTCGGACTTATTTTCGCTCTGTCTCTCTTGTTCTCTCGCCCACTCGCACACAGACGTAACTCGTTTTAAATGAGGATCTGTGATTATCGGCATCACAGACAATCCGAGATGGAATAATTTCCATCTCGATATCTGAGAGCAGGAGGAAACGGCTTGTTGTGTTTACTCCTCATCCATATTTTCGCTTTCTCTCCTCTCCCAACTTTCTCTTCCTTCCCTCTCCCATCCTAGCTGCGGAAATAAACAGCAAAAGTCTGTGTGTGTGTGGGCGTGCGTGTGGTTTGTTCTCTCTGAAGTTTCACTGACCAACTGAGGAAGTCGGTGTGTCAGCCATTTCTAATTTCTCAGAGTTTAGACTCGAGACGTGGGCTTAAATCTGACCAAAAGTGTCTGTTTGTGGTCTGTAGCTTTGCAGATAGTTTCTGTTTTATTTGAGGATCAATAGATACGATCCCGATCTGTGTCACAACATATTAAGCTTGTGTATTCAAGTTTATTTAAAGCGCCTTTCAGGACGCCCAGGGGCTCTGCACATAAGCAAAAAATCAAACCACGAGACAATTCTTATTGAAATTGTCAAAGGAAAGTGGCAAAAAGAAAAATGGAGGATAAAAGTGAGTAAAATTAGTAAATGCAAGATATGAAAGTACGATATGAGATGAGATGGGAACTCGCAAAAAGCAAAGTTGGAAGAGATGGGATTTAAAAGCACTGAGGGAGGAGCAGGAACGAAGCTTCATCACCCATGGATGAAGGTGAGCATGTCCGTCTGAAGGCACAGTATCTTTTTTGCATAATGTGAAGGAATATTTGCTTTTTAAGACTTAAAGTGCATTTAAATTCGGCTCTCTGCTGGCAGTGTTTTTGCTCGGCGTGGTCCAAATAACAAAGGTGTCCCACTCCTGTGAGACCGCGGTTTAATCCTGCGATACGAAACTTGCTGCTGCAGCCTCTGTGCAGGGATAATATTAATTTGTCCACCGTGATGGATTACTTATTTCCTGCAGGTTTCCAGTCTCTTCAGTTTGGGTTTCACATTGTTTTGACGTGAATGGAGACCACCGGCTGTCCTGGAGGAAGACAAAATGCGATTCCAAACTGTAATACACAAAAGCTGAGGAAAATGCAGTGGAGGAGCCCAGACTCTGGACCTGGACACTGGACTTTGTAAAACCTGAAATCCCCACCTTAACAATTAAGTCCTCATATCGCTGTCTTTTGCCAACACCTTAAGAGCATATTTCACACCCGGAACGCTCCGAGCATGACAGAAAGATTTGGTGCAGAACCCCCTCAAAGAGAGAGAGAGCCATCATAAATCTGTAAGTTCATCCAGCACTCCTAGCACGAACAGACAAGAGGGTGCCAGCCTTGGTTCCTCAGAGCGATATTGTTTCTGTAAATAATATTCTATACATTATGTAACTTTGAAACAAACCTGATGTGAGATATAAGCATTTGTGTTCCTTCAATTCAGATAGAGAGAGCAAGAACGGATGAAACAATCAATGCGATGCACAGAATGTTTTAAGCACTGATTTTCCCCTCATTCAAACGTTCTTTCTACAGATCCCATAGAAATTTGCGGCCTGGATCTGCAGCTTTCACATAATCTCTGCCCTTGTCTTTGCTATAAAGCTATCGTTTTACACTGGAACGATAGCGATGGAATGATTTACCTGTAAACATTAGACGAGGTGACTCCATCTGCATTTTTAAAAGACTTTTAAAGCTACATTCTTATGTCACTTTTATCAAGTTTTCATCTTTCATCCGTTATTGTGCACTGTTGTAACTCTGTGTTTTTGAGAAGTGCTATATAAATAAAGTTTTACTTACTTACCCTAAACCTGTGCCTTTCGCTTTCACCCCTTGGCCCATCTGTACCCACGGAACCCTCAGAACAACAAATGTCTTCTTCCAGTAAAACAAGTGTCAGATTGTTTTGTAAAAATTAACTATGAATTAATTAATTATCATAGTTTATATATTTTTTTCCTTATTTTTTGATCTTTTATTTTATTTTATTATGTTTTGTATATATATTTTTTCATATTTCTTTATATTTTTTCATTTTATTTTATTTTATATTTATCATTACATTTCTCCAGAGTAAGCACCCCCGACTCACTTGCACGTTTAAACACACGTAAACCTTCAGCAGTGCTCTAACATTCAGGTCTGCACTCATTTCCCAACAGTTTACGCAGGAGAAATATTAACTTCACTGTGCTTTCTGGGAAAAAACTAAAACAATGGCTTGGTCCTTTAATCCCAGATGATACTGAAATAAAAAAAATGATGTAAGTATTAAAAATGCCTCAACAGACTGGGAATAGAAGGAACTGAGCACCAATTAGCATCTGATAAAGAGCCAAGTGAAAGTTTCCGTCTGATCTCTGCAAGGCTGCCACCAGTTTGTCAGCAGTTGCTTGGTGATTCACACTAATGTCCGTTATGGCTGAACCCAGCACATTCCAGCTGATCTCATTAAACCAAGATGAATGATTTAATTCAACTGCTCGTGTGTTGGCTGCTTTGTGTTCAGAATTGTGTTTGGAAATATCCTTCATTTGAGAAATTGTAGATATTTTGCCCAGACGTTTGAAACCCAAACCTCATCCTAAACTCCATATTTTTCCCCCTTTGAAGATCTTTCAGGGCCTCCTCTGTGTCTTCTACAATCTGGGCGACGGGGACTACAACCTGACCCTTCCCGCCTATCGCCTTGACAACGGTGAATGGCACGAGGTCCTCCTAGATCGGCATGACAACGAGATGACCCTGCGGCTGGACGGCGGCGGAGGGCAGCGAGAGGTCAGCGGCTCACGGGGTCGCAGCCGAGAGATCGTCATCGATCCCACCGTGGTGATGCTGGGGAATGCCTTTCCCTCTGGAATCAATAAAAGCTTCCAAGGTGAGCAATGGCAGCGCAGTGCAGATGTGTTTGCAGCTAACATCGCTTTCAACTCTCGACTGATGCTGTAATGTTACCACTCGATGCATCCGTTGGTTCTCATAATACTGCATCTTTACACACGGTACAACAGATTACTTTGTTTCAGTGCGACGCAGTTTACCGAGGATATTCTTCCGACCCAAATCAGTTCCACGTGACAAAATTCCTTCTCTGTTTCTCTAATCTCCAGTAGTGGATAAAGCACCTGGAAGTCGTACTTGTATAAAAGTGGGTGAGTAAAAGTTACATGCAAAATTCGCCCATTATAAGACGTACATGAGTAAAAGTTAAACTACTGCTGATGTTAAATTTACTGTAATATCAAAAGTTGTGGTGTAAAAGCACGAATTCTCAGGATTTTTTATCTTCTTTGGGGAAGAAATAGGAGAAGAAGAAGCAGCCCCAGTGATCCGGTTACGATGTGAGCATTAAGGTTCCCTTATGGCTCCTCCGTTTTGATTGATTTATGACGGCAGTTTGATTGATGGGCAAAAAAATAACATTTTTAATCACAGATATCGCCAATTAATTGCTGCTTAAAGTGACATAATAATCGTTCCAAGCCCTGCCGATCACATGCAGCCAGCCTGCGCAAATCCCATAAATTCAGTATTACGGTAAATTAGCTCTGCCCTTTGATTTGCAGCCTTGCGTAATTTACACAGACATAATAGGAGAGCATAAAAGGAGGTCTACCTCTGCTTCTAGAATGATGTAGAGATCCAGCAGCAGACAGTTGTTTCCACCGCTTGTATCTGCCGCTGACGTGCACTCACTCACTGCACATTTTGACAAACTACTCGTAACGGGTCTCGACTGAGCCGTAGAGCTGTCAGTCAAACTCGCGTCCCTCGCTAGAATGTTTTGTGCCATCTGTGCGCCAAGGAAAGGTAAACAAGATGGGAAAAGGAAAGAATCCAGATGATTCCTGGCACAATATTTGTGTCAATCCAGGAAAAAATGATATGAGATTCAAACCAGCCACTTGCCTTGTGTTACCGAGTTTACACTGACGATGCGTACACACACGCTATAGTCCCATTATTTGCCCATACTGCGATTAAGGCAAAAATAATAAAGAGTAAGCCACATACATGGATGGAAATAATTGGATTCTGAAGTTCTGCAAAGATGCGTTGTGTAATCAGAGAATGAGGAGAATCTGCCAGGTGAGGAAAATCAGGTGGAGGTCGCTTACTTACTTTATGTTTACGTGCCTGAATAAATCAATTTATAATGGCGTTATATAGTTCTGTTTCTCAGAGTAAGCTTACTCCGATTTGTGCCTCTTTAAACTGTATTATGTTGTATTCTTGACGTCTGAATTGCAGTAGAATCAAAGTATTTACATGTCAAAGTACAGACTGTGCTGTTATGGAAGGTGGGCAGAAAAAGCAATCACAAAGATATAATTGCTTTGTGCTAATTACAATGTGATTGCATTACTCGGTACACCCTTACATACTGCATTCCAACATTAATTACTTTTGTTTTGAGTTCATTTCCGAAGTCATTCAAATCTACATTATGTCAATATGGAAAGTGGAACATGTATACACAGAACAAATAACTCCTTAGTGCTTTTATTGCTCATCAGGGTGACCAGAAGGTTTTGATCTGGACATAACTTATCAGTGTTGGCACCTTTTCACCAAAAAAAATAAATTGTACTATCTAAACATCTTGACTACATCTTAATTCTCATCCTCCCAGCATTCATCTCTATTCCCACTGAGAGCAGCTGTTGTAAGAGCAAAGGTCAAACCTGCATATGTGCATATATTACAGTCTAGTCATAAACAAACAAGCAATATTCATAGATAATTTACCATCGCAGCATCGTGGCGTAATGCTGTTTAAGTTGTGTGTTGAGTGCATTTGCACGATGTGTTGCGTCTGATGATGTGTGCGAGTGTGGAAATTAAGTAAACAGCCAATTATCGACCACTTAGCTTTAAAATATATACGTTCGGTTTAATCTGACGAGCAGGTTGTGACATTTGGCTGCAGAATTACATTTTCTGTTAATAAAATGTTCGTCCTTCAGTCAACAGACTGAACCGCAGCTGAAAGAATTCACTGGGTTCCCTCTGATTACAACACAAGCCAAAAAAAAAAACATTTGTATTTAAGACAGACATACAGAAACAGCACAGCTTGGGCATTTGATTTACGCATTAAACTCCTGATCAAATGAAAACATCTAGCTGGAGTTTCAGTTGTTTCACATTATTTAACAAATCACTTTCACAGGAAAACTAATTTTACCAGTGAGTTTGACTTTTTTTTAGGCAGTAAAATTTCTTCACAAACTTTCACAATTTGTCAACAATTAAAGATACTTTTTATTAATTGTAATTATTTTAGCACTTATTTAATTTGATTTGATTTGTAGTACCTTTATTGGTTTTTGATTGGTTCCGCTTTCTTTTTCGTGCTTCGCTCGACGCCATTGTAAATGAGCATTCGTCCTCAATGGTCCTGCAAGTTTAAATGAAGCAAAATCAATTTAGAAAAGTGCTCGTACAAATAAAATTCCCTTCTGACAAAGCAGCATTTCAGTCCAAACACAGGTACTTAATTAGGTTAATAATGAAGTTCTGAGATCAGGCGCCTGAAAGGACGTCTGTGGTGCTTTGTGGATTGGTTCTGTGTGTATGGAGCACAGAAAAACTCAAGGCCATCTTACTGGTTTCACATTATCAGTGGAATATGGAGCATAAGTCTGTTCTGCAGATGTGTGCCAATAATAACATAAGGAGGAGGCTTATTAAGTAAACTTCAGCATATAGTACTGAGTGGTAGATGGCGGCAGACTGAACCTTCATAATCCAAATCCATAACCCAACTTTTACTGTAGTTTTGCCACCGGAGTATCTATATTAGTTTTAAAGTTTTTAAAGATATTTATAATGAGGCACTCTCTGTTTGCGATGTAATGAATATATTTGAGAGATGAAATGGGGCGTTTGGCTTTTGTAAATAAGTTAAGTTTAATCGAAGTTTAAAATTTGATTACGGTTGAGTAGATGCAATTGAAAGTCTTTTGCAGCCGTTCAGCTGCTGCCTGCGTGAAAAGATGCAGAGCAGCTCGGGGTCGCGTCATTGCCGTACCAGTGAATGTCACATGACGCGAGTGTGGAGGCGATGTAATACATGTCAACAGTCCTGCTCCCGAAACGTGAACTTTGGAACGCTTTTAGTTATGAATAATAAATTGGACTGGAGATGAACACAGTGGTGTCTAATAAGTCAAACAGCTAACAGGGCCAGTTTCTATTGAAACACTTTCCATTTAGACTCCCATATCATATATACATTATATACTGTATATTATATTGAATTACCTAATGTCAGCATTGTGCACTGTGTCAGAGTGTCTTATTAAATCGCATAGTGTGAGGTGCAGAATAACTTTGCATGCGCCTCTCCTTATGGGGCTGTTGGTGGTGTATGCATGGGTCTCATGTTTATATTGTTGTGCCTACAGCAGGTTTATGAAAAAAGTAAACTTTGATGATGCATTTTAGATTTTGTCAGGTGGCCAAATTATGTTGTTCAGGTGCCAGACTTGGCCCACAGACAGCTATTTGTCAACCTCTTCTCTGGTGTGTTCCCATCTTGACACTATTGCCAAGGACCAATTCTGATCATTTTCTACAGAACGGTGCTCTGACGTCTATTTTTCAAACGCGAGGACAATAATCATTTCACACGTTGAGAATTTATCCTTCAACGCTTAGCCAGATGAATGTTGGGACGGTTGACTTATTGCTGTAAAAGAGCCAAACATTTTTTGCAGAGGATGAAAAATGCCTGACTTGTCACACAACAATATAGACCTCACCGAATGTCCCTTCCAACAAAGAATTGATGGGGCACACAATGGTGGAAAACGATCGCTGAAACCGCCCAAGCCGCGCCGTTCGTCTTCGTGTGTGAGCTGAAGAAAGCGGATGTCAAAAGTACAAAAGAGAGGTGCAGTGTGTCATTAAAGGCAAATACGAGTAAAGTGCTCCTGGAAATAGGTGCGTTTATCTATTTATGGTCTTTTTCTCGGTAGGTAAGATCTGAAAATGTATAAAATTGTTACTTTAAAATGTTAATGAATGATTGATATGACAGTTCGATGGCTGATCTCATCCAAATGCATCTTCATTGTTCTCGGCGGCAAGTGTGGAGTGGTGTGGGGAGGGTTGATTTTTGAGATACAGAGAGAGAGAGAGATGCACATGCAAAGACTGACGCTGCAGTCAAAGGTTTAAAGCTGTAAATGAGTTTGGGTACAAAACAACAATTTTGACAAAACACATATAGAAAGACACGCAATATGATGCCGGAGAAAGGAGAGGACCGAACCAGGGAGAGACGGAGCGCGAAAGCGAGGAAAGAGCGAGCTCCCCGGAGCTCGACGGTGAGCGGTGTCGACAGCTACGCCTCAGGCAGAGAGAGACAATACATGTGATTATTAAATGGACTTTAAAAGCTTTTTCCTTCAAAAGAGGCAGACATGATCGACGTTTTGCAGGGAAAGTGCACACGTCTGCGCGCCGGTGTGCCTTTTCCTGTGCGGCTGTCTTTTTATAGAGACATAAAAGAAATATCAAGAACAGAGACACAAAATAATTTGTCTTCGGAGGTTTATGAGCTTCAGTCCCTGATATTTCACTGTTCGATTCAATGCAAATTTCGTGTGCATTCTAGCAATGCTAATTCAACCAGACGTATCATTTATTTATATCTTTAGCTTTAATATGTTCACGGTTCCTTATGTAGATAATGCACTTCGCCTAACATGACTATTAAAGCATCATATGCTGGTGGGTGTCAGTTGTGGCCAGAATGGTGCACTAAACGGTGGGCAGGATCGAGACCCAATGTGTTTTGTGCTGGTTTGAAATGATTTTCATGACGTTTTACACCACAGCATTGTAAACAACAACCAGAATGTCACAGATCACATTTTGTGATCATGTAGTTTTGTTACATTTGAGGTTGTTCGTAATGAACTTTAGCCCATAAATAAAACGCGTTGCAATCCTTTTATATTGTGTCTGTCCATGTCTGTGGTTCTCAACGTGTGTGGGTTAGGTGATTTGACAAAAGGGACATATCACGCATGATTAATTGTATTGTATATGTATGTAGCGAACAGCCGGTGTAAAAATGTTGAGGAAAACCATATTTGAATTCATCTAATTCATGTCAGAGCAATAAACACATTTTGAGCTCTCGCATTAGCATGGCCTGTTGGTTTGCTCAGTCAGAGAAATTATATTTAATGTACAGAATGGACAGATTTCTGACAGCGACAACAACTTTTTTGACCGAGATCCCTGACGAGATCCCTGAAAGCACCTCTGTCCTCCTCTCTGTGTAAGGAGTTGGCAGCAGAACAGAAGCTGTGTTATTTCACGTGGACACAAAAGCGTTGTCTTGAGTCCTAGAGAGGAAATTTGGCGGGAATTTTGTTTGCAGGGAGGGTTGCACGCAGATTCAACAAACAATTTCCATCACAACTGGAACTTTTCCTTCTTTTGAATCGTGCCCGTCCCACTTACATGGGACCGCTTAAGATGCCATATCTGAATGTGGCCCAAAGTCGTCTTTTGAAAAAGCACACACAGACTGCTGGAGATATTTAGTGAGGAAGGTGACAAGAATGTGTTGATGAAATTGGACGTGTACAAGGTTTAACTTGCATTCCTTTCTGCACAACAGGTTGAAAGAAAGGTAAAATGAATGTAGTTTATGTTCAAGATGTTACTTCATGTTCGCCCCGTCCATTTTGCTGCTAATTTGCTAAGTCGAAAGGGTGTGAGAGTCACTGAAAGTCCATAGGAGTGTGTTTTCTCATGTCAGTGATCTCCGTTTCCCTTTGTTCTCCCTGCAGGCTGCATGCGTGACCTGCGCCTCAATGGTCGCCACATCCCATTGGACAATCTGCCTCGAGATGGGGTTTCCCAGGTCAGCATGCAGGGGCTTTCCCTGGGTTGCTCCTCCGACTCCTGCAAAAGGAACCAGTGTAGCCCCCCCTTCACCTGCGTCGACTTGTGGAGAGTGCACGAATGCAGGTACGCTCACAAACACACGTGCGCGCTCACACTCACTGTAACCGCACACGGTCGAGCGAGCTTGGATGTCATATTGGAACACGCGTCATCATAATCATCATACCGTCTTCTACTGTTCCAGTTGTGTCAGAGGTCAGAGGGGGGAGGGGCCCTTGGTTGGTGGTTTGACCATGAGATGAAAGTTTCAGCTTTATAAAATAGAGAGTAATGATGACAAACTGTAATCATAGCAAACGTGTGTGTTTGCCCGTGACTTGACTTACTGAGCAGGTGAAATTGCATCTGCTGCTTTCTGAGCTGACCCGTGGATCTGTGGGGCCCTGGGCCAAAATGGGCCCCACCAACATAAAAACCCCCCACCAATCAGAAATCTGTCCTGAAACATTTCATAACATGTTTTGCACATGCAAATACACACATTTTACATGATATTCAACCTCTTTGAATTTGGCTTTTATTTCAAAAAAAATTCCTGTTTTTTGGGGGTCGAATCTTTCTGGATTTTTTCCCAGATTTTTGAAAATCTTTTTTTTAATTTCTTCAATTTCGTAGAATTTTCAGGAATCAAATGTATGATGGAGAACTTTACTCAGTCGATCATTTATATTCTGGAATTCTTCAATAGAAGGTATTAAACATTTAACAGCGAGGTCTTGCCCCTTAGAAATGGAGTTGCCCAGCGGGATTTGAACTGAGGTTTCTAACATGAATTTATATATATCATATACAGTATATCTCTACATGATGTATGTATAGATCATATATAGATATAGATTGAAATATTTATATGATATACTGTATATGTAAGAATTACAATGACACTTCTAATGGCAAATAAGACACACATACTCTCAAGAAATGATCTCTACATATATAACATGACTCATAACACGCGTTCAGTTCAGTTTGCTGCTGCTTTAACGAGAAAGAGGCTGAAACCCACCTGTTAAATTGCCGGAAGTGTAGGAGTAAAAGTGCGCGGCCAAATGCGTGAAATGGTAACGTTTCGCATCCCGTTGAACCCGGTGGGATTTAAAGTCTTTTTCCCGATCAGCCTTTGCTTCGTGCGTTTAGGGTTAGTTTGTTTGTCAGTGGATAATCGGAAATGCAGTCGCTCAGTGACAAGCTGCTGCTAGCTAACAACCCTGCCTCCTGACACGGACTAAATCAGACGCTGAGTGCTCTTCGCCACACAAACACACACACACACATTCACAAACTGACACTAATCTCAGCAATTTTTCCGCCTTTGGAAATATCAGCCAGCGGTCAATCTCTGTGGCCTCCTCGTTTTTTTAAATCTCGCCTTCCCCCTTTCTCTCCACTCCTCTGATTCATTCACCCACATCATCCATCCAACCACCCTTTTTTTCCTCTCTCATTCTCACGCTCTGCCCCTCTATTTCTTGGTTTTCTATGGCTCTCATCTTGCTCACCTCTGCTCATTTTTTACCTCCTACCCCCCACACACACACACACACACACTCTGCCTCGATTGCCATTCCACTCCTTGTTCTTCTCTCACTATTTGACCTGGACCACGGATGATTATTAGCGTCGTTACGAGAGTGTTGGGAGTGAGTCCTCCAAACCCAAGAGTGTGATACCCTCTCTCTCTCTCTCTCTCTCTCACAGGGTCACATGCAAATGTGCCATTAAGTGACCTACTGTACACACACCAGTGCATAACGCAACAAATAATGACGTGTATGCATTCATTTATGTAACAGTGGTCACTCAGTTCCATTTTTCACTTTCATGTCTATCAGTGGGAGCATATTATGTGTGAGTTCTTCAGCAGCTTGAAACTGACCAACTCTCTCGGCGAAAAATGTTTGAAAAACAACTCTGCTCTTGTTAAGAAGAGGAGATTCTCTCTTCATTGCCTCTTCCTCGTGAATCTTAATGTCAGTTATTATCACAGGTTTTCACATGTGCACAGTTTAGTGCGGTTCTGCTGGAGTGGTGTTCGTTTCCTCCCCCGTCGGTGCAGTTTGTTTGGACAGGTCTGAACACGGCAGCCATCTAGTTCATCTTCATTGTAACGTGACGAAATATGAGGTTTTCCAGATGCAGATGGAATGCAGTCACTCCATCATATTTGCTGTTCTGGAATAGTGAACATTTTATCCTGTCTTCTGACAGAGTTCTCACATGGAGTTTTTGCATATATTTTGGTTCACTTTGAAATTTGAACTGAGCCATGGGGCTAAACGCAACAAAAGTAACAATTTAGTCCCTGATTTGCAATAGTTAACATGTTGTGTTTCAGAAATTTATTTTATTTTATTTATTTATCTTAATGCTTGCAAGATAGCAGACATTTACAGCAGCAGTTATGACAAACTACAACAACTGAAAACTTTGAAAAGGGATTTAAAAGGATACTGACCTCTGCGCTCATTGCTGAGGCATTCGGTTTGGATTTGCCCTTATGGCAAATATAAAATGAACCATTCTTGGCTGAGCTGGACAGAGTGTGCAGTCCACGGGAATAAATATACTGTGGAACATCTTACAGTCTGAGAGCGAGCAAATCAACAGTGGAGATCAGTTTCTCACAATCAATACATTTTGACCTTTAGTATTTTGAACAAAACCAAAATATATTGCCACAGTGAAAGTACAGTACACTTAGCATGATTTCTGTTTTTTGTTATTTGTATTTTTTTTGTCTCGCGCAATCCCGTCGCCCATTTGTCTCGTGCGATCCTGTTGTCAAGTACTCCAGACAGGAGCTACTTGGCATTCGGCAAATCACTCTGGCTCACTTTTTACCGGAGTTCCAACACTTTGACTGTTTGTTGGACATTTTGCTCAGCGCGGCTACGGTCCTATATGGTCCCATAGGGAGATGCAAGAGGGGGAAACGCGCTGGCGCTCTGGTGAAGCTGCGTCAGCGGGGACATTGGACACTGCTCCCAAGCGTACACCTGGCAAATGTTCGCTCCCTGTCCAATAAAATGGATGAACTGCTATTACTCAACAGAGTAAACAAAGACTTTTCACGCTCTGCCGCCTTGTGTTTTACTGAAACCTGGCTCAGTGAAAACACACCGGACAGCGCACTTCATCTGCCCGGATTTAACCTCTTCAGAGCGTACCGAGTAATGGAGCTCACGGGAAAAACAAGAGGAGGTGGAATCTGCTTTTTTATCAATGGAGGTTGGTGTACTGATGTCACAGTCATGAACAACATGTGTTGCCTTAATCTGGAAGCCATCACCATAAACTGCAAACCGTTCTATTCTCCGCGG
>OMOW01103945.1:14201-35169 GCA_900312555.1 Lamprogrammus exutus | reverse complement strand
GTCAGACGTGTGCTCTTCCGATCCAAGCAGTGGAGCTGTGTAACTTGCTTCTGAAGGGAGAACAAACTTCACAGGGATTAAAAGTAGAAATTAGAAATAAATACATACAGGCACATCAATGAAACTGAAATGTCATTAAAAAAACAAAGTGTGTGATATAAAAAAAAATGATATGATGAATATCTGACATCCCTTTGCTTGAGTTGCGTTGCAGATATAAACACACTATATGGTTTACATCTCGTTATGTTTCACTCTCAAGATTATTTTCTCTCTGTTTTGAATCTTTCTTTAGGCTCTGTCCTTCATATCGTTTGTGTGTTTCGTGGCGTCCACAGCAGCAGCATTTGTCACAGCTCCCCTCATAGAGTTCTTGACTGCCCTCTTCCTGCTGTTTGCATACTCCACCAAATTTAATGAGAGGTTTAAAGGCTTCCACTGGCCTCTCATGGTAAGAAAAACTGCATTAGTCCAATATGACGAGTGAAATATATGAAGTGTATGAGTAATAGTGTTGCTTTTTTTCACCATAAAGGATTTCCTGAGATGTGTGAGTGCCTCCATCATCTTTTTTATCATCTCCATAATTGCGGTCTCCAAATATCTGGATGGTTCCTCCAAGGCTGCTGGGGTAAACGTGACCTTTGACCTCATTTAAAATTACAATATTTGGTGTATTACATAACATGCACACACACACACGGAGACATACACATACACATACAAACACACACAACCTTTGGTCTACTATCTTGGTTCTCATTTTACTCTGTGTTGATATCAAAGGACTTTTTCTTCACAGGTGTTTGGGTTCATCGCCACCATCGTTTTTGCTTTAGATTTCTACTTCATTTTTAATGACCTGGCAGATTTCCTCAAGCAAGGAGGGGAGTCTAATGATGAGCCATCAAGACCGCAAGGTAACATTATCCCATACACTAACAATCTATCCTCTTCTTTCTATTTGTTATACCGTCTAGAAACGAGTACAGACGTGGCTAAAAGTGTTGATACCCTTAAAATAAAAACTAAACACACAATTTTCTCTGAAATAAGTTGAAATTGGCATCCACTATTCTTTATTCCATATTTAATAGAACTGACACTTTGCTTTTGATTTTCGATGTTACTAATTATTCTAAATAATAATAAAACCGATGAAAATGACCTGGACAAAATTATTGATACCCCTTGGAAGTGATAATAAATAATTGGATTGTAGTGATATTTCAACCAGACTGTTTTCTTTAATTAGTATTACAGGTGTCTTCAGTCTTACAATCAGTCAATCAGCCTATTTAAATGGAGAAAGGTTCTCTCTTTGCTGTTTGCTATCATTGTGTGCACCACACTGAACATGGACAAGAGGAAGAAAAGGAGAGAGTTGTCTGAGCTGATCTGGCTGCCACATCAGCTCTATGTTCACAGAAGAAAAAAATGAAGCTTTCAAAGAAAAGAACACCATCCCTACTGTGAAACATGGAGGAGGCTCAGTTATGTTCTGGGGTTGCTTTGCGTCTGGCACAGGGAGTCTTGAATCTGTGCAGGGCAGAATGAAGTCAGAAGATTATCAAGGAATTCTGGAGCCAAACATACAGCCTAGTGTCAGAAAGCGCTGTCTCAGTCATGGGTCAGGGCTCCTCCAACAGGATAACGACCCTGAGAGTGGAAGCAAGTATAGAAGTCTCATTCAGAGCTACAGAAAGTGCTTGATTGCAGTGATTGCCTCAAAAGGGGCTACAAAATATTAGGTTAAGGGTCTCACACACAATGATAGCAAACAGCACAGGGAGAACCACTCTCCATTTAAATAGGCTGAATGACTGTTTATGAGATTGAAGACACCTGTGATACTAAATAAAGAAAATATTCTGCTTGAAATATCACTTCAATCCAATTACTTATTATCACTTCTAAAGGGCATCAATAATTTTGTCCAGACCATTTGTTTTATTATTTAAAATAATATGTTACATCAAAAGCAAAGAGTCAGTTCTATTAAATGTAGAATAAAGAATGGTGCATGCCAATTACTTTTGTCAGTTTGAACTTATTTCAGAGAAAATCGTAGGTGTTTTGTTTTTATTTTAAGGGCACCAACACTTTTAGCCACGACTGTACATTTTATAGCATATGAGACCTACAAATTGGGCTCAATTTTTATGCTTGTGCTAAGCTGTCAGAGACAGAAATGTAGGTGCAGTACAATATTTGTCTCAATTCATATTTTGCATGCACCTGTGTGATAATTTAATGGCTCCAAATGAATCTGAGCTCAGAGAAGTGGCACAGCTGAGGTTTATATTTCTTCAGATAAGGTGGAGCTGTGCTGTTTTTTTTACTATTTTGGCCGGTATAGTTTCAAACTGCTGGCTATCTTATTGCAAATGCTACAGCACAGAGCAAAAGTATCAGATTCAACATTTACATATGATTAAGGTAGAATTTAGGCTGATTTAGATTAATGAGTGATTTCATACTAATAATGTCATTCACAACTGCTCGTATGATGTATGAGGACCCTCTGCTTCAGGTGATCACAGTACATTTCTGCTATCAGTAAGAAGCAGAAATTATGTTTGTGTCCCATGATGTGTTCATAATTCTGATGAATATAGTTTACCTTTGGTCCATGAAAGATACATAGACCCAGGAATGTATGAATGAATTAATGAATATTTTATTTTAGACACAAACAACAAAAAAGAGAAGTTCAACAATATCACAATAATACACAACATAAAAACATGTCTGAAAAGGAGTAGGAAGAAGTACAACTCTTAACCTCCTGTTTCTATATTAATTAGCGCCCTTCCCCTAATGGATTGTTACAGATAAATGGATCATAAATACACACATTAATATCTAGTAGTTAATCAGTAATGAATTGTTTACACCACATTTGAACAAATACTATGAACAAATCTGGTATGTACTTTAGTCTGTACAATTTATAAAGTAATCACTAAATTGAAACTCTCAGGGACAGAACAGTTGTACTTTAAAGTATATTTAGATATTTTCATACTCAAGGCATGAGACAAAACTAAAAAAATGGTATATATTTCTAACGCAACATATGTGGACAGTGTACCCTCTTGGTGGTATTTTGAAATATTTAGGAAACAATTTAATACAGTTTTACTAAATTTGGAGCATTTTGGACACATATTGTGAATTTGCATTTGCATTTTGTTCTTGCAAAATATCACGCATTGATTGACAAGATACATTTATTCATCATGTCTCAGTCAGGCCTCTCATGGCTTGAAGGGTTGGTAATGTTTTTATCTGAATTAATTATATTACATGTTAATTTGATGTGTTAAAGTCTGTTGAACTGTGAAGAAACATTTAAGTTATGATTTATGAAACTGGTTTACAAGACACAAATAGTGGCAAAACTGAATCGGGTATCAGAGGTGTTTTTTCATTTTTGTCTTGTAGGTGATTCTTCAGATTCTGATTCAGATTGAGCAGATAATTACAAGAATCCTCTCATGTGGATGTTTTATCACCACGCAAGATGATCAATGGCAAAAGAAATGAAATATGCAGCCAAACGTAAGCTGGCATCTGCAAAGACAAATTGTTCATGATGACACAGAAATTTGAGAAAAAAGATACTACTACATACTGGTTATTGCTAATAGTTTTCAGAATTGGCAAAGAGATGAAAATAAAATGAAATAATACATAATGTTTCATACCTACCCTTATATCCTTTTCCAGACTGGGAATAAAATGTGTGTGCCATTATCATCGTGATACTACTATAAAGCTGTGAAATGTATTTGGTCTCGTTTTAAAGGGTTTGAAGGAGCAGGTGGTAAAATCTGCATGGAAAATATTGTTTATGTGCTGTGACCCTAATTAAGCCCAGGACACTAATGTTCTGTTAAAAGCTGTAAAATGTCTGATTGTCAAACTTCATAATCTCACCAGTACGAAATTAAGCATTAAGTATATGAAAGTATAGTGTTATAGTTGATTGAACCAGTTTCAATGTGAGGTCTAAATAAAAAAGGAAACCATGCGCAGGTTGGGGGGGGACATCAACATCATTTGTAAAGTTTACAGTATTACTAAAAAAGTAATATTTGTGACAGAGCGCAGTTGTAGGTTGGCTGGTTACAACCTCTGTCCAATAGCCTTTATGTTAAACTTCACACACATGTACAGTATTTTTGTAATGTTTTTCCTCCATTAAATGACAGATTTAGCAGGATGCTCCACTGCATGTTTTCTAAACCTTTTCTGGACTGTCATGTCTGTTATTAGATTCCAATATTCTTATGATCCCGCGTGTCACATAAGGAAGATTTTGTATCCTAACTTCAAATAATGAAAGGAGCTGCAATCTGGTATCGATCAGTACCCCAATCTGCATTGGGTTGAGAAACTTTACTGTATCGGTTTGTCCCCTGTATGTGCTTTATTGTTAACAATGTATTAGAGCCACTTACTGCAGTATTATTTTGTCACATGTTTAGCACTGTGTTTTGTTTTGTGATGTGAATTCACTTTTTTGAATTTTTCAATTCACTGTGCATTTTTTTCATAGACTCTGCATGTGTTTGTTCTTAGTTCTCCCACTACTGAGAAATTAGAAGCACTAGAAAGCCGCAGTGACTGTAACATATTTTGAGCTGCATATGGTGCATGACAGCATTGTGAATTGAAAATGAGCTGCAAATTATTCTAGAAAGGCTTTCATGAGTGGCCTCTAATTTCTGCGTGGAGTCAAAACTAACTGGAGCATGAACTACTCCAGCAGTTATACATTGTTGTCCTTTAACAAGTGGATTTTGATCGTTTGTCACTTGTGTGGCCTCATTAAGAGTATGGTCTGTTTGAATGTTGCATTGGGAGAAATACGTTAAAGTGGTTACTTTTTGAACTCCGGAGAAAAATGGAGAAAAGGTTCCAGACTTGCCACTTACTGGCTGGATGAAAAATAAATGTTTTGTACAAAAAAGTTTAAATAAAAATTTGATATGATCAGAAATGTCCAAATCACTTTATTTCAATTGTCACTAGAAACTTCTTAATGTGAAATCTATTGAGAGTGTTTCAAATACAAAAATACAGCTAAGTACGCTCAATGCTGTACAAGACAAACCTCGTCTTCTTTAGCAAAGCTCACAGAATAAGAAAGAGACAGAAAAGCGCATCATTTCTACTTTCACCATCTAACGTCTGACCATGTACGCTGTTAATAGCGCAATTGGGAAAACAGTGGTAGGCTTGTTTTGTATCCTCATAAATATACAGTAATTTCCGAGTAACATTTCATAAAGTTGTACATAGAGAGAACTGCAGGATGATAGTCTTTTAACGGATATGATGGTCACTTTGTATCATCAAACATAACCCACTTACATGATTTGCAGCAAGATATAAGAACTGTACAAATTAGTGAATATTGTTACATCACAGAATAAAATCTAATGACGGAAGTGTCATAAATAAATACAAATGTGATTGTCTATTCAAACTACGTCAGTCACCAAACGGAGACAAATAGCAACTGAACACAATACACTGTAAGATATTTAAGAAATGGGAGCAGCGCTTGATTAATCAAGCATAGATTGTGGCCATTTATGAGGCTGAAACAAATCAATAGTGATACAATTTTCCATCTTCAAATTAATTTCTAGTCTTTCAAAAAGATGTCACAAGCAACTCGTAAGAATCAGTTCATTGTTGACGACACCCCGTTGCAGACACACGTCTGTCTACCTTCAGTCCATTGTAGGGAATGCATTTTAGATAAAGACCAGAAGATGGAGCAATACAGTCCATTTAGTCCCTATAAAACAGACAACCTTCACTTAATGCATTATATACAGAGGTCTCAAACAAAACAGGAAAATCACACATTGAACTGTAGGTCATTTCTTCCTATTAAGACACAAGCAGGTATGATATGATTTTAATGTCAAGTCAGGTGCTCTGGCTGAAAAGAAAGGAATGAAAGGGATGACATTTGTTTTGTTTTATGTATGCATAACAGCTGAAGGCTTTATGATTTGATTATACATGACGGTCAATACATTAACCGAACATTTCCAAACTCAGTGAAATATAGCGCATGTCCACACCAACGTTCCAATCCTCACTCAACGCTTCACATTTCTTCATTTGGACAGTTACAAAAATCAATTTCCATTCTCTGTGACAGCCCAACCTTGTCCAATAATTAGGAAGGCATCAGGTAGTACAGCTTTCAGGTCGAGGCACCCTGTGATTTCATTCCAAATGGTTTTTAGAATCAAAGTTGGAAGGAGCGTGTCAATACCTGAGATTCAGTATAGAGACTAAGGGCATGCATTGATGTTTGTATCCAAATTAATCGCCTTATTGACATACCGTTGTTATTTGTGTCCATCCTGAAAGCCAGGATGTGTGCAAAAGCATCATACTCGACTACCACAATTACCTTATCACCACTACACATCACTGATTCTTATCTCACAGTGTTGTCCTTACAATCTAAATTTGGAATGTGATCGCAAATGTTTGAATACACCTGTACAACCTAAAAGTGATGGAATGAACCATTTCGGAATTACATATTTGGGAAATTACTGGTATTCTAAAGGTAGTCGCACATGTATTTCAATCTTGCATTTATGCCAAAGCTGTGTTTATAAAAGTCTTCATCACTTTAAATATTTTCATAGATTACTGCACTGTACTCTTATATTGCAGTTAGACTGACCCTGTACTGCTTTATTTGCTGATGGTAAAGGACATTACACATTAAAGGCTTTTATAAAATTAATCAAGGCAAAAAAAGAAACAAAGACCATGTCCACATGTGGAATCTTTAAGATAAAGTATGGAGTGTCAGCCTCACTGGTGTGCTGTAGCCAGAGGCTGATGTCAGTATGTGGGAAAGAAAAGTAAAGTCATGGGGCCTCTGGAACAAAGTCTGATTGTACTGCAGGTTATGTTGCAGGCCCAGCGGCTTCCTGAATCCATCATCACATTTATCACCACAGACTTCGCTTGACATAAGCAAATCACGTTATAGCTCTGACCCTCTATGACTCTGCTCCATTCACAGTTAAACACACAACCTTCGAAAAAGTCAGCACCTACTTCAGAACACGAGTCAATGCACGGTTGTAGTGAAGTCAAGCTCTTTACGGAAATCCTCCTTCACACTGGTTTAGCAACTGATGCAGCCCAGTTTGAACTCTGGACATGTGTTTGTGTGTCACTGCAGCAACAAAACCAAAAAGTATGTCTGTGGATATGAAATTAAAGTTGACTGACAGGATGAAACAGCTGTGAAAGGCCATAATAAGAAGTCAAAGGTCGAGCTAGAAATGGCCATTCTGCTTGAGAGTCAAATGCAATATCAACTTGAAGGCAGAGTCGAATCCGTCTCAGTCAGCTGCCGGTGTGTGGTTGTTCGTCTGTCTGATTATCTGACAGTTTTCATGCAAGCTCAGGTCGTGCCTCCACTTCTCCACGAGATGCCGTGCGTGCTCGCATGTACTCGCTTGTCTGAGCTGCTCCCGGACACCCGTTGCCACGGCGCCACCTCTGCACCGCCAGGAAGGTGTTGAGGCCATACACAGCCGTCACCAGGAAGCCGAAGATCTGCACGCGAGCACAAAAAGGAAGCAAAATAAACACATGGCTTGGGGAAAAGGAACCTCAAAACTGAATGCAGCGTAAACACATTGTATTCAAGTGAGTCCTGTGTTTGTGCTGGTTCAATGGATCATGGTACTCACCACTGCTGCTATTTCAGCTCCAGTGTTGTGGTTGATGCAGACCAGCACGAGAGACGACAGGAAGAAGAAGAAGGTGCAGGCAGCTGTGTTCACCAGATCCTACAGAAGCACACACACATACGACACTGGAGTGTGAGGGTGCATCAACCTGAATAACATTTGATTCATCGTGTGTACGGACTAATGATGGAGTACTTAATATCAGTACTCGCCGGTGCACGGTACTGACACTTCAACCTTTTACATTTTGGAGTTTTACGCCCCTGCTGGTACTCTTTTCTACCTTATACGAATGACCTCTTTCCACCCTGGGTAATTTAAGTTAATTACCATAGATGTGAATTGCATACCAATGTCTAAATTACATTACTCCTATTTGGAGCCAAGCACCCACCCACCGAGAGCACCAGCACATTTTCCACTTCAAGCACTACTGAACATTTAAGCAGTTGTCAGCAGCGTACCATTAAATCAAACAACTACATGAATGTATGCATTATAATGTATGCATCGTATGTATTCATATTTATATACATTCTGTATCTCATCAACACATTCATTCCATGAATCCAATTCCGGAGGTACCTGTTATAATCACATATTATGACATCACCAACATTTTAAGCACCATTCTAGATGCATTAAACTGCAGGTAACCCTAGCAACAAGACTTCTGCCTCATTGTACAGCCCAGGTAGTCAGTCTGACATAGTTTCTGTTGGTAAGTGGCCATGTTATAGAGACAGCCGACGAAATGCTGTGACAAAAGTAAAGCAGAGGGGCATACTGTATATCAGAACATCTTGGTGTGTATTAGCATTTACATACATTATCTGTATAGGTTTTTAGTGAGTTGTCCTTGTCATTGCAGATGAATTTTAGGGAAATGTTGCTGTATGGATTAGTAGAGCCCTTTGTTGAGACATTGTATGTGCTACTGGGCAATACAAATACACTGACTGAAGCATTCATATACTCTCCACTCATGCGTTCAGTTATATGCATATAAGATAAGATAAGATAATCCTTTATTTGTCCCACGACGGGGAAATTTGCAGTATCTGTTCCTATGGTGTGTTATGGTATACATAACACTGTAACTTGACTCTAACACTGTTCACTGACTGTACAGATGATTCTCCTTAGAGCAGTTTAGAACCCCAAACATGTCATTGAAAGTATTAATCACAGTCTCTGAAATAGCAAATACTAAGCTACTGCATCAATACTAACACCAACACGACAGATGGAAATAACACTAGAATCTAATTTTATGAAGCCTCTGACACTTAAAAGCGGTACTCAATTTAACAACCGATCGGATATCTGAGGCAGTCGGTCCTCAGGTCTTTGATGTCTCTGTACTCTGCTGCACAGTCAAATATTTTGTTCACACTCTTTCCACCACTCCAGACTGCATCCCAGGGGCTTCACCTTGCTTCAGCTTAAAACCACAGGGGGTAAAGAAGCCAAAAGCACACCGTTAAAAGCCACCTCGCTGCTCCTATTACTATTACAAACACACACACACACACACACACACACACAGCCCTCTCTCACACATACCTCGCTCCATCCCCGACCGTTTTCTACGTGGGAAAGAGCTCGCGAGGGAAGCAGAGAGATAATTCCCTTTGATGTTTTACACTCCTGTTTTCTGCTGTGTGCACCATTAGGGGAGGGTTAGTAATGAAGTGCGCAGCATGACTGGGGCATGGATCCTCGTGATCACATGCGTGATTGTAATCATCGCCGACGTGGTCTCATTTGATACATGAGGCTCATGCAATGGCTGAGTCACAAACACAAAGTCACTCTCGCACACACGCAAACACCAAATAGTCACAGCAGACAACACATCAGGGCATCAAACTGTGATAATCTGCGATGATCCAGGGGTGCAATCAGTAAAGTATTCATATAGCAACTTGCAACTAGGCCTTACACTCTCACATGCAAGAAAATTCACACACTCACACACACACACACACACACACCGAACTGATACAACAGGAAATACTGTATATGTATATTTCAGTGTTCTCCAGGGGCAGCAAAGCTTTCTGGGAGTTTTTGGATCCTAGACTCTCCCAAGATCCAATCAGTTGTGTCCCCTGCAGTTGGCCGTAGAGCCTCTCTTTGCTAGTCATTCCCACATTCCACATTGTAGCCAGGCCAGCACTCTGTAAAACCTTTAAATAACACAACTGCTGGCTTTATGGATTATTATTGGCCTGTATCGTTCTTTTAGAGAATTCTTTCTGAGTTGGATTTCAGAGCATTAAACTGGCTTAATAGTGTGCAAGCATGTGATGTGCTCCTCTGTTGTCTCTGCAGTTCTTAAGAAAGAAGCTCGGACTCATGGGACCGGAACTAAGGAAACCCGAGAAACACAAACAAGTCACCCAGGGACAAAACGTTTCTCTTCGACTTTCTTTCCTCTGCCTGATTCCTTCTGAACGGCAAAAAAAGAAAAAGGAAAAGGAAGGAATTCAAGTAATTTGTGTCTTTGTCCAGTTGGGTGGCAAAAATCAGCTGTCAAAACCAAGAAGGCTTTTACTGGATTCTACTTGTAGGGAAAGTAAATATAGAGATTAAAATGGTTCCTGGTCTGGCCTGGTGATAGATTAATCATTCGAGCTAATAATAACCACAAAGGCTCAGCTGTGTGTGGAATCAGCAGAGACATGAAGACTGATACTTGCAGAATAACACGAGGGTCAAACAAAGAAACTGATGCATTGCTAAACGCATACATGAATATAGGCGATATAAATTGCAGTTAATGGAAACACATCAAAGGATAAATTCCTGCAATGTTACCAGTAGATATCAGTGAAACGCAACAGTTCTTCGTGGATTAACTGTAATGAGACACATTCCGTTCCCAGAACAAAACCACTTTGATTTACTGGGTGTCCTGCCAGTGCATTCAGTTCCTGTCTTTTTAGAGGTAGAATAGCAATACTTATAGCATTTGCTCTCTTTCTCTCTGCGTATAGTTCTAGGTTGTGAGTCGGCTTGCCTGTTTGTGTCCTCGGGGTTGCCCCATTTCTGCCGTGGTACCGCTCGGCATGAGTGACAGTTATTTGGCCATGTGTGCTCAGGAAAAACAATGCACCAGTGATCCATTATGTTCCCCTCTGACCAAAATGTCTCGCTAAACCGGGTCGCCAAGTCATTGAGTGGTCTTTAGGGCAGCATTCAGCTCCTCTCAGGAAGGAAAGGAAGGAAGATTAGAATCTATAGTTCCTCCACTTTGCTGCCAAAGACAGCATAGAGTGATCTGAATCACATAGAAGATAAGTGTGTGATCAGAAGACGCGCACTCAGAGAGCTCATACCTCTGCCAAGGCCAAGCTGTCCTCTGCTTTCACTGTGTTTTGCCTACATAAAGCCAGACTGTTACTACCATTCAATGAAATCAGATGTAAAAAAAAAGATTTATCATGGAAATACATTGTAATAATTTGTTTATCTATAAATGTGACTCCTTAATCCAGATCAATATCAGCATCTGGACTGAATTACACCAGTTTATAGTTCATCATAGGATCTAACCTAGCTACAAAATTTCATCAAAACCTGTTGACAAACACAGGTGGGAAAAACAATAACATCCTCGGGAGACAGAACACTTGGATTCACCGGGCAGTCAGCGTCAGTCCATGGTTTGGAGGCATCACAAGGGTTAACAGTTGGTTAACACACAGAAATGCTTACTCATGGTGAAATTCCCCAGACTCCAATGTGACTGAAGCAGCTTTGAACTTGACAGACATAAACAGCATGGGGTGCAGCCAACACTGTGGAGTGCAACCAAGCATCATCTGCTTGTTACTCACTAAAAAGCTCCAAAAAAGTTGTTTGTCCTCCAAATATGAAGGCCAAATTATTAAAATGCCTGCAGCCAAAAGTTGGCTTTTTTTCACATAAAATATGAACAAAGACTCAATATATTCGTGCATAATAGCGTGCAATTCTGCAGCACTACCAATATGCCAAGCCACAATTCACCAGAGTCAAGATTCCTTCATGCACAAACTCCTCTGTGATCTTACACACAACTTAGCACGGAAACACGCAATATAGCAGATTTATGCATAATTACATATATTACAAGGGTAATCATTTGCATAATTGAATTAAATAATAAAGCCTCTATTTGTTACTTTCTGGATAAATCATCTGATGGAAATACACACCGATAGGCCTAAAAAAAAAAACATAATATTTGTGTAAATGTATAAACATTCATCTTTGGTTTGGGGAAGTAATCGTGCCTTTCCGAGTCAAAATGCTGAAGTCATAAGTCAGTGTCAAAGTCAAAGTCTTTTCTGATTATGTCAAGTCGAGACTCAAGTCGAGACTCGCAAATTTGTGAGTCTAAGTCGTGCAACTCTTGTGCACGACCGTGCAGACTGTTACACACCTTAACGGAAAATAATTAACTTGTCAGAGCAAAGGCAACACAGCGTTTCAGAAAACAAATGCAGAGCCAACAGAAGGATTTTAGATTAGAATCACTGAAGTGGTCCCTGATACCTGCTCACAGATCCCACATCAGAACTTTAGAATAAACACACAAAAGCTTTAATTTGATTTCATTCTACCAAGAGTAGCACCGGCACATACACCTTCTCTTCATGCTTGTGGTGGAATACCATAAAGCAATTTGATATCCCTGATTGGATTTGGAGCTCTGCTGTAACATCCACTGCTTTACTAGAATATGTAAGTCATGTGGCTTCTGGAAATATAGTTAAACACAGTTTTCCACTCTCAAAGAACACACAACCCACTAATGTGTATATGTAGGCAAATACTGAAGGAAACCAGTATCTGCTGGAGGACTCCCACCAGCTCATTTGCTTACAGCTGACAATGCAAATCCTTCAAACACTGAGAATGCATTCCCTCCCAACCAACCCCACACACACTTCAGTCTGCATGGTAAAAAGAGTTTGTTAAGTTCTAACCTGATACCAAATAAAATGTATAATCCAAGCAGAGGCTCGTGTTCAGCTCAGGCACTTCAGTGTGTGTAGGCTTGTTACACTGTAGTGGCTTCACTTTTATACTGCCATGACGTTTTTAAGCAAAATCTGAATGTTGTTTCACTACAGCCACTTATCCTGTGCAGGGTTATGGGGGGCTGGAGCCTATCCCAGCAGTCAATGGGTGAGAGACAGGGCACATCCTGGGCAGGTCACCAGTCCATCACAGGGCTCACACACAGAGACAGATACAAACATGGATACATTTGGAAACGCATTTTTTTTTCAATCTGTTTAGGCCCTCAGTCCACACTAAGCTGGCATATGCAACCCCTGAAAGCGACGCTTTTGAAATACGCAATCCAGAGTGGACAAATGTGAAGACATCGGTCCAACGTTTCAATGTGGACGGTGAAGTCGGAGCTTTTCGTAAACTCTGATGTCGCATGAGGCGGGAGGAGGCCGGGGAGGAGCTGGGGCACTCGGAGGAAAAACATGGAGACGTGATTGTTACCCGCAAGGCAAGGTAATAACTAACCAAACAGGAAATACCTCCTCAATTATTTTGTTGATGTACTAAAATGATTTCAGATGAATTCGCCAGACGGCAGATTATCCAAGCAAAAAACATTCTAGGCCTGTGCTCAAACCTTTGTCATATCCCTCACAAGTTGCCTTTTGTTAAAACCTCAAAAAATGACATGGATCAGGTCCTATGACATGCTATGTTCCTGAAGTGTGTGCATGTACCTACCGTGAGGCTCCAGTTGACATGGGGCACCTTGGTGTGCAGGTTGAGGCTGAAGATGAGGAGGAGGACTCCTGTCACCACAAAGGCACTGCAGCTGACGAACTCGAAGAAGTAGACTCCTCCACAGGGAGAACACATCATGATCGTCTCTATGCAGATGAATGCAATGAGTGCAAGGACCTAATGTGAGGCAGAGGAGCAGAGGAGAGACGTAAACATTCGGTATGCAACATTGAAATTGTAAAGTTAAGATCATAAATGGTCTTTCATATTGTGATTTCTCAGATTTAAGCTTTCTGAACTGCAGGTCAAGCTGTTTTGCTCGCTAGATGGGATTGTTTGCTGGGACTGAAATACAAGGCTTTCCAGATGATGAAGCGATTGTCCTATGAATAGACCAAAGGCCATGAGCCCATCTCATGAGTCTTGCTCCTGGCTGCCTGTGACGATGCCTCTCTCCCGCCAACATCCATCACTAAACCACAGTATGGGAAGAATTCTGCTATTTAGGTGTTCTTCTGCCATCTAGACCCCCACAAAACCACACACAGATTACTGACTGGCTCAGAATGGACCACGACCCAGAGACATAACAGAAACAAGAGAATGCCACTGTGACATATTGCAGACCTAGTGCAGCCCAGTTCAAACCAGTTTAGAGCAGATCTACTTGGTGAGCCAGTATAGCACAGGTTTGACATACATATCTTGCATGATGGTGGGTTTCAGATCAGGGTTGTGGATTGAGAAAATCCATGACACCGTTTCGAGCTTGCCAAAGGAACTTCAATCGGTCTTCACATCAAAAACATTCTGTACCTGGAGACATGCATGTTACTTATCAAATACAGTAGTTGCACAGGTCTGTACATTCCAGATGTTTGCCTTTCCCCTATGCATTTAAGGCAGGATTGCATAAATAAAGGAAGAAGGTACGTGGTGGAGAACACATCACACTGGCTTTTAATGGTGATGCGAATGCATATAAATGTATCTGGCATACAAGAGCCGGTGATAATTTACAGTTCCAGTCTTTAACTTAATAATTTCCTGCGCAGTCTAAATCAAAAGTGTCATGGCTGATTCAAATAGTGTATAAACAGCTTGAATGGGAGGTTCGGCAAAATGTTAAGCAGAAACATATGCTTTCGCACAAAAAGATGGGATGGCCACATCTGTATTTTGGCAGGGTGGGGATTTTACATGCAACAGGATAACAGTAAAAAGGATGAAGTGGTATTTCTTACAGTTTCTATTTGGTAGAATACTTGAGGCCCCAGTATCGTTTAAAAGATGTACAGTAAACACACTGGTTCACATGTCCTTGAAGTCCTTAAGAGTTGAAGTTCCTCTGATGTAACTCCATGTCAATAGGTGGCGCAAGTCAAAGTGAAATTGAAGCCATTGATGGAAAGACGTCGTGGCAGTGACTGGTATTTAGCAATAAAATGCAAAAAAAAAAGAGGAGAGGGAGACAGTGCTTTCATCCTCTAAATCAGAGCACAAAGGAAGATGGATGAATGAATTTTCTGCTTATCCAACAAATTATGAGTTTAGACGCGTTGCTCCAACAGTGGGGGAAGTAGTGAGTGGAACCAAACAAATGTCAAGCTGGCTCCTCACCGGGGACACAACCAGCCATGTCATGTCTGGACCCATTACAGCCAGGAGGACGTATCAGAAGCAGAAAAGACAAAAGTTCACAAACGTGTATGAATGAAACCAAAAGAGCTTGAATCACAGGGTGGTTGAGCCTTGAAATATCTCTATTTGACCACAGAGTTCTGATTCAAAGTATAATGGGGTTTTTACTAGTGAACAAAACACTGTTGTAGTATACAGTATAGTAATTTTCTGCATGAACACATGATCATTGAATTTACTCACAATATCCACGCTGAATTAAAGGTTAAAAAAATTCATAAAATCATAAATTCCCTTTCTGCTGGATAACTGTCACATTATTATGCATTCAACATGTATATGTATGCTTTAGGAACTGACATCATAATTTGTGTGTGAGTGGTGATCTGTATCCACAAATCCCATCTCTTCACCTCAAATCCTTTCAAATGGTTTAGAAAGCATGGATACACTGGAGCATAAACACAAAGACACACACCACTGGCTTGTTCTCACAAAGCCATCACAATGACTGTGTGTGCAAACTGCCACTGACACGAAGATGAAGAGGATGACCCATAAAGAGGATGTATGAGGGACGATGATTTGCACATGCCTTGACCACAACATGCAAAACTTGCACATCTTTTGCATCATAAACGCCACTATGAGATCAATATTCTGTCAAAACAATTTTAAGGTTGTAAAGAAAATTTGTATGTGTAACAAAAAAAACTGTGTAAATGTGTAGAAACGATTTGTGCTTGCAGAAACATTTTGCATACCTTGTATTTGTAAAATTCGTTTCCAAATGCATGGACAAGACTTTTCCTAAGTGCTCAAAATTCCTACTCTGTGCACGACTGTGAAGTTACAAACACAAACTGTAAACACAAGTGCAGTTTTGGCAGAACCTTTCCGCCTGACCCAACGGACCAACGAGAAGGCTGTCTTGGACTATCCAATCAGAAAGCAAAGCCTAACTGTTTGAGTGCTTCACGAAAATCTTGTCCATGCAATTGCAAACCGATTTTACGTTCATGAAACCTAAAACAGATTATCTTTGAATCTATGAATGATTATCTAAGAAAGTTGTATCTTGTTGCTTGAACCTCTAAAGTGCCATTAGCTGCAAACCCCACCTCTTCTCCTAGACCTCTGGGCTGTTCAAAAGCCAACCCGCCCTGTTAATCCAGTTTACCAAGCAACAGGTACTTCCTCTAGTGTCGTGTGATGATTACATCTGGTGATGTTTTCACAGAAAACACTATGCACAAGGACAGCATTTTTAGTTTGACACATGATGGGTGCATCATGTGTCTGCTGCAGACTTCATGGGCCAATCAAGTCCCATTTTGTGCAGCTGTCAAAGCCCCTTTACAGCATGTGGACTGGATCGCAGTCTGTCTGTGATTGTAAAATGACCAAAAAGGTTACACCCAAATAGGAGTGGAGGGCTGCTGGGCCTGTGGGATGATGTCATGTCTCCTGATGAAAGCTTGCTTTCCCCAAGTCCCTGTGTAGCAGGTGTCAGGCAGCCACAGGAGGGGAGGCAGGGATCACAAAGAACCACACAGGCTAATCTTGTAAGGAATGATTTTATGTCAACCTTACACAACATGTTCATCAAGCAGGCCTGAGTGCCTCTCTTTCTTTCTCCCCCCTACATTTCCCAAATACACATTCATCCACATTGTCTTTGGGATTATATGCGCTGTGAGTTGCCTTAAAAGGCAACTTGGGCTCAGATCGCTTTCCTATGCGCCATCTGTTATGCACAGAAAATTAATGGAGGAGAAAAGAGGCCTCATTGCAAAGACTGTGTAACACAATATGCTGCACTCGAGGCGCTTTGGGACCTCTTGCAAAAAAACAAATCAACAATCTAATACTACATGTTAAATATGCTCCATTTCAAGACAGCAACCCACAGACATGGAGCATTTAACCTATATGTAGGTTATATTTCAACCCAAACGACAGGGTGTATGTGTGTGCGTGTGTGTATGTATGCGTGTCTTCCCACACACATGCACAGTGTTCTTGTTGTCTTTATGTTTCCCTACAAGCTCAGAATAAGTAATGTTTCAACCAGAGCGGAGTGGAGCACATGGCGTCTTTCTCAGAGCAGGAAGTGCTCGCTGACATTTGGGAGCGTCTGGTAACCTCATTACACAGACTGAGAAAAAAACACCTCATCGTAATATAGAATTATCTCATGTTAGATTCCCACAAGTGAACTGACATGTAGAAAGTCATCACAGTCATCATGAGAGCATATCTGTTGAATCTGTAGGATGAAAACAGAGTATTTGCTAAGGGTGATGTCAGCCACTACGAGGTGTCAAATTCCACGGATCGTTTAACTGTCAGAGTAAAGGGGCAGTGCCTGAGGTGAATATCAGATGGGCTTTGTTGACCCAGTGACTGCTGAGAGAGACAAAAGAAAACCTGCTATCAGGACAGTGGACACACCCCAGTCAGGTTTAATCCTATAGAGTCAAAACGAAAGCTAGGGGGTGGGGGCGGGGGGACATTACTAACAGCAGCCTGCGTATCCATTCAGCACAGGAATGACAAGTTGACTGGCCATGTAAGCCAGCACAAATGCATTTTGGTGTTCCGGTGTGAAACAACCACACAGGGCTATAAGCACCTGGAACCTCTGGTCTCCACAGAGAGGAACTAGATTTTAGAAGTAAACAGGGGTCAGCGCAAACATTAAGAATGTTAGGTAACTATTACCTTAGCGCAGAGGCTTGTGGGGTGGGGTGATAGTAAACATTTCCTCTGCAAAGTCATAAGGAAGTATGGACAAAGGCCACAGAGGGCGGGTGAGGCGTTTAAACAAGCTCACTGATCAGTGACGGTTTGCAAAGCTTATCACCACAAGAGCCAAACACCCAAACCGTTATTTGATACAGCAGTACTCCTTATTCCGAGATGTGAACAATTCAATATTTATAATGTTTTCAACGTGTTTAGATCTTATTTAACCAATACACTCCACTGGGTGACACGTACCATTTAGAGCGGATACCAATATCACTCCCTGTGACTGAAATGTGCAAAACGATGGCCCATTAACAACACAGATGACCAGCTGCCCGATCACGCAGAGAACAACTGTCCATTAACACAGTGGAAAACAACAGGAGGCACTGTCCGGTACTCCTACGTCAAATGCAGTCAGCTTTACATTTCCATCTATCAGCTCCAGGAGATCATCAAACTCATCTGGGACAGCATTAGCGGTTTAGAGGACAGAATAGTAAAACTGAAGGCCAGTGAGTGTATTAGTGCTTGGCAGTGAGCCGGTAAGGCCTCCTCTAAGATACTGAATGCAAACTTGGATGACATTCAATGGTTCCGTCCTTGTGGGTGAAGTAGGCAAATGACTAACTCAACCTGGAAAGCCAGTATCAGCTGAAAAAACCATTTAAGTAAACAGAGAGTGTATAAGCAGAAGATTCGTAATAAGACCTGCGATATGACTTATGAAATTACTTTTATGTTAGCTGCAATTGCATTTTACCGAACAAAACGTTCATGTAAGCATACGTAAGTACACACATAATATAAGTATTACATGTACTGGTACACAATTATTTCTTTCTTCTCAGTGCAGCCAAGTCAAAGGAAACATTCCCTTGCCATGAATTAGACAAAGACTGCAAATATGAATCTTCCTGCTGAATCCTGCCTACTGTAAACTTCTCCCCAACTGATGACAGATGGCTTCCGAGACAAACTTCCCACGTAAACAGAGGCAAACATCACAGGTGTGTGCGACAGCACAGGCTGACTGCGCTGTTCTCTCAGACCACTGAAGAACACTCGGCCACCCACAGCTGAAGTGACCTTTGAAACGCTATCAACACCAAAGTGCACTTACATCTGCACATCTTCAGGGAATAGAAATGCGACACGAAAATGTTGCTGCTCAGCACATTAAACTGTACAGTATTGGGGCACGCTACTGAAGCCATATTAAACCCTACCATAAGTGTGCTAATAAATGGTTAACCAGTAGGCACTAAGATAACCATAAGTGGACAAGCACAGAGGAGGAGAGAAGCTAATACAGAGCAGCACAGCGTTATCGTCCAACACTTTAGACTTGTAGTTTACTTGTGCTATCCACAAACGTTATTTGAGTTAATTGCTAGTTTCCTCAGTTGCATGGTTTTTCCTGTTGTGGACACAGGGCTTCACAGCGCCACATGAGAGCGCAGGCCTGTCTCAGAGACTTTTGGCACCAGAATAAGAGACATGACTCCGGCCCAATAGATATTTCCTCCTCAGGATTGTCAGAGCTTTGGGAGTCCTCACTTTGCTTTGTTGTTGTCTTTTCTCCCTATCCAAACATCTGGTTTAGGTATATTGGTTTATACAAATGGTCCAAATATGTTTTCCAGTGATAAAAATGCTGAAAATGCAGATCAGCAGATGAAGTCATTGCTATGTGTTTTCATTATTATTTCTCTGAGAGCAGTTCATGGCAGAATCAAATAAGCAAAGCTAAGGCATTAATATTGACTCAGAGATTGGTGTTAAACAGAGGCCTACTGTGTATTAATTCTCTTCTTACCCATGGACACATCCACTGAAGTCCCTGCAGGGATATTAGCCAACTGCAGGAGATAAAGAATGCTTCTTGCTGCTGCTGATAACTGACACGAAGTTACAACAGGAACGCTATGCTGCTTTTGCTTTATCCATTGGGTATCCTTCACAATAATAGTCAGTTATAGCCAGACTCCGAAAGCATGGCTGAAATGACTGAACGTCAGTTAAATCTAAATAAACCAGCCTCAGTCTTTTCACAGAGTTAGACATAGAAATAAGATTTAGGATTTAAATGCTTAACATACATTAGTTTCATTAAGTAATTTATGGGGCTTTCAATAAGGCTAATTGGTGACACTTTACTGCAAGAAACATCAAATCCAGGGTAGTTACTTAGGGATAGACATAACAACCTAACTACTTATTAATAAATGACATAACAGACTGGTAGATACTATGTTAATAATGAATCAGTATCCAACAGGGTTCACATATATATGAAGTAACTGTGTTGTAATTGTGATGTAACGACAGATTCCTTGTAACAAAGCAGTATGATGATATATTTTACTTGAGGGCATAGCAAATAGTAACTAACAATGAACATAATAGGAATGTATAAAAGTAATGATTGTGGTTTACAAACAATTTGCCTAATGTGTCTAATTGTTACACATTACTGATTCATTACCATGGTACCTAACAGTTTGTTCTGAAGTAACTTATCATTATTTCACAATATAAGTTCTTAACCATTCATTAATAAGCTGTGCGTGCTTAAGTTGTCCCTTATATCTTCCTGGTAACTACTCGGAATTGTGTGTGCCAGTGTTTTTTTAAATCTGAAAATGCATTTATTGTTGTTTATGCCTTGTTGATGTTGGCCGTCAATGGGATGAGTCAGTTTGTTTGGTCCAACCTTGATCAGCCTGTACATGGGGTTAACACAGCATGAGAACACGATCGTGCCGAAACTCACCACTTCAACCACCTTTAAAATCCCAAAATATGACTTGAGGTACTCCACGTCACACCTTATCGCTCCCAAAACACCGCGCGAATGGACGGGCTCGGTGGTGGGCTGATACGGACTGCTCGCCCCGGAGATCATGGAGGTGTTGGAGGCCTCGCCGTCAAAGCCCTCTGCCTCCTCGGTGGTCCTCATGGTGCGATTCGATCGGAAGCGGGGGGGGGGGGGGGGGGACCCTGGTGGGGAGGTGGGGGACAACCACACAACCCGGGCGCGACTTGAGCGCCGTACGGGAGGTTGCAAC
>OMOW01103945.1:0-14181 GCA_900312555.1 Lamprogrammus exutus | reverse complement strand
GCCGCGCCACCGCGCCCCCCGCCCGCGCGTGTGCACATGCGGTCGGGTCACGGACAGGTGCGGGGGGGGGGGGTGTGAGACCCCTGATGGAAAGGTTACGGACACACAACACAACCCCGGGCTGACTTGAGCCGCCTGCCTGGATCTACCTCACGGCGCAGGTTGCGTGACAGAAAGCACACTTTGTTCCATGCGGGGCTGGAAGTGGATGGAGAAAACAAACCGGACAGTCCACTTTTCATAGCCAACCCCACGGGGGGAAATGACCGCGCTGGGTGATCTTTAACACCAACGCGCAGGGAAAACCAGGCTTGACGTCCGTCTAATGCCGTCCTGCGATGGTTACGTACGACAACGCTGCGTCTCAGATATCCTCCTCACTGAAACTATGTTAGGCGGGTCACTTGTTCGAGTCCCAGTGTCAATTTACTGAGGACGATTCTGGTTAGTTCAGCACAGAAAAACGCGTGTTAGGGCTGCGTGACTCCTCTCCACGAGCGAAAAACGCACACCCATACGGACCGAGAGAGATCCCCATTGTTTCCTATTGTAAACTTAATTCTGCTGCTCTATAGTGAGCCAGTCTACGCCGCTTTACTCCCTATTGATGCAAACCAGGATTGTCTCCGCCCCTCAGAAACGGCACATTCTTGTGCAGACTATGCACACGTTTTGAACTGTTCCCCAAACAGCCTGCAAATAGCCAGGCGGAACCACGCCGACCCGGACTCCGCCACGGTGCCTATTTCTTGCCCTTCTTTCTCCACCGCTGTTGTAGGAAAAGGATTCCAGCTCTCCGTTCTCATTCTGAGCTGTGCGTCCACGGTCTGCAGCCATCATCATAATATTCCCTACTTATAGTGTAATACTCACAGTATTTTATATCATTGTTATCCACGGAGGTAACTTATCTCTACAATGTTTTCCAGGATAACACTTAATGCTATTAAAATTTAAACGGGATTGTATTACTGCAGCTCTTAGAAACAGTACGGGATGCAAAATGTTGGTGAGATTAAAGATGCAACTTGGTAATGTAGTCAGAATGATGTTGGTTGTGGTCGTTTTCCATTCCATGAATTTGATCAAATCATGTCTGCTGAGCTGGTTCAAAATTCAGGGACAGGCCCAATTCTGCTAATCTGACAGACACTACACTGTAATTGTGTGCCTCCCTATGTCGTGCTGCCCTCTCATGGATTTCCTGGCTATTAAAGAGCTGCCAAAGGCATAGCAGAGGGCTAAAGGTACAGGAGAATAAAATCATTTATATGAAACATAAATAAGGCATCAAGGCTGCTATTATAGTGTAACAAAATGCTAACTGTGCTACATGACCGTCAATATTTTCAGATTTGTCACTTGCCTTGCTGGGAATCTGGAAGACTCATTACTTACATTGAACCTTCTTTATTTTGTCTTTGATCTGAAACTAAAAGTATGAATCTTCACATAGCTAATGTGCTTCAGCATGTAGTCATTAGCAACAGAACAGATATGCTGAAATGGAATCCAATGCTCAATCAAGGATAGGATCTCATAAATGATATATGAAGAACTCAGAATTTCCACTAACAGCAAACAAATCAGGATGTTTATTGTATTGCGATGTAGCGTACAGTATCATGGCTACATTGCAATACAATACAAAAAGGTTGCCTCAGTTTTTGAGAGCAGACCACTCAGTTAATATATTATTTCACAAGCTTTCATCACATTCAGTCTGCATTCCCACGAACATCAAATGCCATATTCACAATTTCTCACTTGTCCTCAGAATTTTCTATTACTTATTTAGTAATTGCTCCCCAAATACATCTCAGAATCACCACTTGTAACATTGCATTGCAGTTACAGCATTTCATCTGTAAATGTGCAATGAGTAAATAAGCCTTATGACTTTTTGCTTGACTGGTGCATTTATTGTTACTCTGCATGTCTTCTGAAAAGTTACGTCATTTTAATTTCTGCTATTCAATTGTTCTAACAGACGTATAGTAACCATTTATTAACGGCACTATTTTTGTATAATTCTGCACATTTGTGTGTTGGTGGAGGTAGGTGTGTAGCAATTAAGGGGACATACTTTAAAGATCTCGATGGCAACCTTCTGTGTTCATTGCAACATGAAAACCCAGTGCACGTTGTGTAAATCAAGACACAGATGTGAAAGTCAAAGTTTGGATTCTTGGTTTTATTGAAGCCAGGTCTGACAGACATGTTCCTTATCTTTGTCAGCATAAGAAGCTAGAATCCACATGGCAGCTTAGAGGCTACATAATTGTGTTAAAGTCATACAATCAAAATTCTGAATTAATTCAGGACACATAATGCAGCCAGCTGTGTGGTTACAATGTCTTGATATCCTGAATAAAAAGGACTGGAAGCAGAAGCTTATAGTCTCCTATAGATGTACAGTATACTGTCAATAGGGGCCAAAGGCAATTCAGTTAACACACAAAGAGGGAGTCTCTTGCAACTCAAGTTTGAGTAAAAAAGTTACAATTGTTCCTTTAATCTTGGGAGCAAGTGCAAATTTGAAACCAAGCAGCACGAGAGCGCTTTCATTCCACTCGGCATAATTTTTTTTTACAAACGTGGCCATGTTTCATCAATACAAATCAAAGTGAATGATCAGATTGAAGACTGATGACAATGTTCTTTTAAACCAAAAATTGTGTCTGGGTACAACCAAAAGGGTCAACGAAAATGAAACACGTCTCAGGATTAAGTAAACACAAAAAAGATGAATTTACATGGGCAAAAAGGATAAACCTGAAAAAGAATGGACAATTGTTTGGTGAATCCATTTCAAGATGTCCTAAATCACAATATCACAGACACTCTGAATAGATAACAACCAGGGGCACCTTCCATAACTTAAGCAGCAAATGCAGATAAGTAGCAAACTGTTATTGTGTAGGTACATTTGTAAGAGCAGTTCACTACAAAAAGGTGTAAAAGGCAAGGCGAGAAGAAAAATATGCATTCTGTATCTTTAACTGTAGCAACAGGGAATCGATACAATTGTCCATGGGGAAAGTGCTTATATTTCAACATGTGGCGGTGCGGCTCCACGATGTTCTTGTGCTGTGCTTAATGTATTTCAGCAACAGATCCTCAGGTGCACAATCCGCCCATGCACGAGACAAAAACAAAACTAAACAATAAAAGCTTCATTTTGATCTAAGGTAAATCCAGAGCAATTGTAGCATTATCATTTGGACAAATGAAGTCATGCAAACTGAGACTCTGCAAACCAATGTGGTCTTGGTCTTGTGGTTTTTCCCTTACAGAGCAAACAGGAAAAAAAAAAGTTAACTCTAATTGCATTGTACACAGTCCAGTTTAGAGAATGAACTCTACCAAAATACAACCCAACTTTTGCTAAAACCACAGATATGCTTGAGTAAGGCATTTATACCATTATTTCTTCAATGCATAACTTCATGTCAGGGTGTTCCGCCAAAGACTTTATAGGCAGGCCTAACGTTTGGAATGCAAAGGCTCCATGCAAGGGGAGGAGAAAAATGGCCACTGGTTAATCATATGGATTACTACCAACTATACAAGCAGGACACGGGGACTAATATGCATCTTTGGTTCCATTTTCAAATTCTCTCCAAGTTACTTTTATGCTAATGTTAGTTGAATAACAAACAGCTGCTCTCTTTACAAGTGCCATGAAATCTGTGAAAGCTGCTGAGCTGCTATATCCATAGGATTAAGTTGGGCCTTGCATACAGATTTAAGAATGACAATGTACACTTAATTCATTTTGATTAGACTATGGTGTCATGAAGCCATAAATAACATTACAGATTATTTGATATGGTACAGTATGTTTTAATTAACAAATGAGCAGAAATGGCATAAGAGAATTAAGAAACCCCTGAAGGACACAAAGATCAACTAGTAGCAATCCTGTAAAGGCAGGGGGCCCAGTGGGGCAACCTGTTAGCTGTATACTGAAGGCAAATGTCATTATTTTAAATGGGCACTCAAATAGATGACAAACGACAAGACCTGACTGGACAAACATGATTCCTATGCAGGTGCGTTTCTACGGCTACATCACGTAGAAACTGGGAATGTTATAACTGACATGCGGAGTACGGTGTGGATAAAAACATGTGAAACCAAATAAGGACAGTGCTGTCAAACACTGAAGGATATGATAACCCATTTGTTCAAACCACAGCAAATCATTGAGTGTGTTTTGGCCGCAAAGCGAGTGGTTTAAACCACAGCGAGTGTTCGTTGGGGGGACCCAAAAGTTCCAACGTGTGGTTACTTCTGAACATCAGCAGCCTTTACAGTTTGTATGAAGGCGCTCAATCTATTACTCCATTGAAAACTGTCAACTAGGCCACAGAAAGTTCATTTCTGAAAAAAAGAGACCACAGGCTTGTTGTACAAAAACAAAAAAAAAGTAAAAATGAAATAAATTATTTGGATGACAAGAAATGGACAAAAACCTTTGAACCGATGGTGCTACAGTGCATTTCCTCTGATGTAGACAAGCACCTCTACTATGACACGAGCAGCTAACTGTGCCAGGCACTTGGGAGTTATAGTAGGAAAGATGCTGCCCAACACCCTCCCCAAATATACACACACACACACACACGCCTGTAGCCAAAAGAAGTGATTCTGTCGCATCCTCAATGCCAACCAGTCTCATTTAGTCAAAGAACCCAATTTGGACAGAATTGCATTTTTATACAAAATCGAAACTAAACCTGAATAGAAATGTTGATATTTGTATTTACAGAATCCTTCCAGATGACTGGGGCCCACGCGATGTGGCAAATGGTATGGTGTCCTATCAGCTATCAGGACTTGTCATATTAGTGTCATGACATCGGTGGCATTTTAACGTTATGTGATACAGCTGACTGTTTCCTGAAACAAATAAATGGTGCACAGAAAAATAAAATAAGGAGCAGGAACTTTAGTATAAATACACCAGTATCATATCCAGCCTTTTTACACACTACATATTCTTGCAAGTATTTTAATTACTTTCCTCAATGAATATATTTAGAGTTTAAATACCTTTCCAATCGCAACCTAATTCCTTCCATTAAATTAGCTGAACCAGAGGCCGCAGGATCAGTATGTTTCCACGATTTAAACTCATGGGCGCTTTACCCCAGCACATCTGGCTGGCTTGCAGGGAGTGTGCACACATTACCTTAAACTGACATCCCTCACAAAATAGCATTTGCAGTGGAAGAGAGGGCAGAAATAAAGCCAAGCCGTCAACATTAAACATCTCAAACGCCTTCATCTCCGTAATCTCACTCTTCCCATCTCACCGGAACACCAACATATCCGATAGCATCTGAAAATCATTTTGGCGAAAACCACTATGTGTGCTGAATAAGATCGATATTGGGAATTTGGTCAATGTTGTATGCTCGTCATGTACATGGTTGTGTATTTTTCAAGGTGTTAACGCAGTGGGCGGTGCAGCTGTTTTTGTTGCCTTCACACTTCGTTCTCTGTCGGCGGTGGTATGTTGTTAGCTGAAACCATGGAGTCCTGTTTGCGTGTCATCCTGTCCAACTCTGCCTGGACATCAGTCAAACCCGGCTTCTGCCCTTGGAAAAAAAATCAGGACACAAAAAGCCAAAAGTAATCTCCTGTAGCGTCTGCGTGTATTCATAAATAAACTTTCATGGCCAGCAAGCGTATGGATGGGGGTTGGATGATGACGCGGTCCCATGCTGAAGAGCGGTGGCACGCTGCCGGTTAACACACATGCAATACTAATCATCAGACAAAGAGAGCACATAGTCATGCGTACTCTTTTCAGCTTTCAGAGAGATGTTAATGCTGCTCAGTGCTGAAACAACAAGCACATGTCAATGGACTCAGGCAGAGAGATGAGTTAATGTGATCTTTCCCCTCATCCTCATTCCACACATGTGCTCAAAACTAATGACAAAGCTAAACAAACGGTTTGCTGGAGCTGTGACAACACATGCAAAAACAGTTGAAGTTACTGAAGTAAAATAACAAGAAGTACACAGTTCAGTTAAAACTGCAGTATATGAATGTGTGAGTAATTGACATTCAGCTTATGATTGCTTCTTTGTAGTCATGTGACACATGCTGCATACAGGCCTGTAATCAAATCCTTGAGATGTCAGAAGGTCAGAGTGGTCAAAGAGGACAACTGGTCTCCCTTTTTAACCTTCTGTCAAGCTGTAGAGATAAACCTCCAGACAGCAGAATGGTCCACACCCTCTATCAACAACAGGCCCTGTTTCTAGTCCTTCTCGTCCTCTGATTCAAGTGTGCATTCGGCTCATGCTTTGACATAATTTCTAGACACATATATGGCCCACAATAATCTGTTAGAAATGAAAACAGCTTTGGCATTTTTGCATGGACAACTGGTAACCACAAAGAAAGTGGGTTGGGTAATAGGAAGATTGTTTTGATGCACGCATTAGCAGGTCGTACCTGTTTTCTTGGCAGACCCTTGCACTCCAGTTCCAACTGCTCCAGTCCCTGGGCTCCCTGGGGATCCAGTCTTTTTACTCAACAGGCTGTTGAAGAAGTTAGCCAGCACTCCTTCATTGGCAGCCGCTCCTACAGAGGAGAACAGATGTTAAGGTGACTTTGGAATCAAAGAGTTCTAAACTGATCAAAACTGTTGGAAAAAGACACTGTAGCATCATACACTAATCATTTTTTGTGCCTCATAGAAAATCAAGTGTCTAAAAATGTCTAGTATACACAGTACATAACCAGTTTTGTCACCACTCACTGTAAACGAGGTAGGGCTCAATAGAGCTCTATTAAATCTAATAAATTATTACAGATAGAGTGCATTAGTTGTACTTAATGATGGAGAGATGTCAATGTTTCTGCTCAAAAGTCACCAGGGGGGTATTCTCGGTACGTTGCTTAAAAAATACGAGACAAAGGGAGTTGTGCTGGATCTCGTGATCGTGCTAACACTCCGCCGCAAATTTCAGTTCTTCAACTGCATGTGAGAACTGGATTAGAAAATTAAAATTTTAATTGCGCACGTCTATTATTGTCTACAGTGGCCTATTATTACATCTGCATTTCAATTGTGTTTAAATGATGGCCTTATCCTTTCTGTCGTCACTGTTCCCCATGTCAGAGCAAATAGCAGCACGCACAGGACCTGGGAACAACACAAACATATTCTACAAAACGCTACCATTAATCATCAATATTAGTAATAGGCAACACTGAGCAATTATTTGACTTTGAATCTATTTTCTTATTCATTTTTTGAGAGCAATAAAGCAGAAATTAAACAAAATGATTCCTTTCTAACTGAAGCGGTCTACAGTACAGTATCGCTATACGCAATCGGAGCTTGGTGATTGCGCAATAACCTTGGCATTTGAAATGACCTCATTATTATTGTAACAATGTCAATTTGTTGTTCTCTTCGAAACGGAGCAGTCATGAGGAGGAGTTGGGCGGAGTTATTGAAGTGTGTATGTTTCAAGGTGTGATCTAATCATTTTTACATTGAATAACCATGCTCCAGAGCAGGTTTGATCTTGCGGATGTGTTGCTATGACAACAACTCTGACAAGTGCTTTGAAGAACAGAGAGATCCAGGATCCTGCCAAACCATTAACAATTAAATCCTGTTCACTCATTTATCCAGGTACAGAGAATAAGCCCCGACTCAATGGTTGTTCAGGCATAGTGACCTCCTGGGGGCAGTGTTGCAGCGCAGGAAAGGCGCTCAATTTACAGTCAAAATGCATATGGATGGTGTTTTACTTTTTTATACTACAAAGATCAAAGCACGCATCATAACTATAAGGGTTGATTTTACACAAGCCTATTTACACCTATCATCACTTAGTATAAAATGAGGTTAGCTACTGGGACATGCTAGAACACAGGAATGCAGTGTATTCCTCAGAGCTCACACATGACAACCAATGTGGCACCTACTGCAGTCACGGGGCTCCTACCTTTCATGTTCGGGTCAGGCTTTTTGACAGCTGTCATTGGTGAGCCACTGGTCACGTTTGGTTGGCCGGCACGACCTGCAGGCCTGGGGGAACCTGAGGCTGTCCGTGCTGGGGACTCCTGCAACAAAGCAATGATTGGGATACTGTGGTTGCAAACAAACGGCTGGGGCTGTGCATTCAAAACAGCGTGAGTACAAAGAAAAGAGGATATAAGGATGAATCTCCAGGGATGTGAAAACACTCACTGTAGCTCCTCTTGTTGGTGTGGCTGGCTGCTTAGCTAACAAAGACTGCGGAGAAAAAAGTTAAAAAGTGAGTCCTGGGTGTGTGTCTAGCAAATATCAACCGCATCTGTAACTTTCTGAGCCATCTAACAAGCATATAATAACTAATTTCAATATGATGAACAAATGCTCCGAAATACTTGAAATTACTTTCCACTGCTAAGCTGGGGCAGAACAGACTTGATGTGGCTATATCAGTGATACCGTGAGATGCATAACAAGGTCAAAGGACACGTACCTGTTGTTTCATTAGGAATACCTGCTCATCCTCTGCATTTATCTCTTTGTCATGAACGAGCTGTGAGGCAGAGTAAAAGAGAAAGAGAGCCATCAAAAACATGTGAGCATGTACGATATTAATGACAAGATATAACTGCTTAATTCATAGCACTGTATCTTCACGTTTGCATTTTGTCATAATTTGTATTGCTGTACCTTTCGTACTGGAGGCTTTATGATGAAATCTTCGAATGGATCTTCAGGTCTTACTGTTGTAAAGTTTTCATGCAAAATTCCAATTTTCTTCTCATTATCCCATCCAGACGGACTAACAAAAACAAAGAGACAGGTCGCTTACAGTGTTTGAGGAGTTCAAATATTTAGCACATAGTTATGGCAGTGAATATGAAAAAAGGATTCAATCAATCAATCTGATTCAAATTATGACTGCATATGTAACATTGGAGACCGGGGTAAAAACAGGGAACTGAGACAATCTGCAATTGTCAGTCACATAATAGAAAGCACAAAACTGGAACTGTTTTGGGCAATAAGCACAATTTGGTAGATGTTTCTGCCTCATCTACTCAAGATTAGATAAATCCCTTAACAATTCAAATATGACTATCATATGCCCAAGAGCATTCAAAGAGCTATGAAAGGGCTTCACTTACATGAACACTGCATCTTTCTCCACCACTAAGGCAGGTGTGGTGAACTGGAAGTCATACATTTTATGTACTACATATTTGTAAAGCAGATCCAGGTTCTTCTCCTCTTTCACTGAGGTGTAGATCAGCCCTGCTCCATCTGTTTGGTTGTGTTAAGGCTGCAGCAGCACAGGCGAGGAAGATAGGATTAACTTGAAGTGACCATTAGCAGATTCCATTGTAATAAATGGGCTATTAAAATTAGAAAATTATATAATATTTAATGTTGATGTGGTAACAATATACATGATATTTATTACAGTACAAGGATACACTGTAAGGAGAATCGCCTGATGTGGGACTGGATGAAATCGAAGTGCTCGTCTCTGTAGTCATGCTCCTTCTCTAATACGCTGACTGCGTCACACTGAGGAGCAAAAAGAGGGATGTGGTTATTTCAAATGAAAGAAAGTATCAGCACTCGCACACAATATATGAACGTTAAATTTACTCCTCATTCTTTTCATGTCAGCCCAAACAAGCCACACCCGTCTCATTGTATCCCTTTTTTGCTCCCCGTAGGAAAACAATGGCAAGATTCAGGCAACAGAGCCCCTCCCTACCTCTGAAAAGTTTGTAATTCCTCATAGTGACCACAAGAGGGACAGGGTTGACAACATTCACACCAGCTTAGCATTACTCTGAGCACTGAGTAGGCACTCAAATTAAACATGATCATGCCAATGTTTGATTAAATACGCAGAATGGAATCACATAAAATGAACAGGAATCCTGTTTTCATCTATCGATCTATCACATAAACTTTAAAAATGCTGGGAATTAAAGAAAACAACCACTATGTCACTTTACACAGCAGGATAATTTTACAGAGTTGAAGTAGCTCCACTATTCTGCATTTCCTAAACAGGGTAGACAGTTCCTCGTCTATCCTGGGACAAGATGACATAATATTTTACTGACCAACTTTCAAACATGGAAATGTGTTTTTCTGTAGCAAAAATTATTTGTGCAAGATTCAAGAACATGGGAAAATCTTCGGGGCCTACCTTGACAACAACATTGGTTGAAAATCCAGTGTCCGAAAAAGCTGAGGAGCTAAATAGTGTTTTTTTTTGTTTTGTTTTTTACAGGAAAGTGAGAAGCCTTATGTGAGGCAGTGGACAGTTAGAAGGGGACGTGGCCAATCTTGCAACAGTTGACTGGTCTGTCTCATTGAGGGCTATATACACTTGGTCACTTTATGTGTCTTGGGCTGATCGGGTAGCTATCTGATCGTGAAAGGGCCAAATGTAAATGCCCTGCAAGATGCAATGGAGACAGATTGCTATCCGATCCCTCAGACCACTTCAGGAGAGTAAAGTTAGCCGTGCAGGTAGCTTCTGTCGGCCTACGCTGTCAGACATAACCCTACCCCCCATGCCTGTGCAGAGCAGGGCAGACTGTTCTTCTGTGGTAAGTAATCATTTGCATGAAGCGTTGGAAAAGTGAGACTTAGACACTTCATGTGTCCAAGTGTGAATGGAATGTGTTTTAATGATTGAATAGCTATGCCTAAGACACATGACCAAGTGTGAGGTATGCAGTGACCAAGTGTAAATATGTTTGAAAGGTAAATAAGAGCTCATTTTCAACCTTTGAGGAATACAGAATAATGGTTTGAAAGACTACTTTAGCAGTATTTATTTTCGGACCGTCTGTGTGGGCCAGACAAAGGGGGGAAAAAACACAACCGCCATTTCTTCCTCACCGCTCACATGTGAGGCGCTGCTGATGGCTACATGGTGTTCTTCAGCAGACATCTTTGCTTAGAGGCTACCAAGCAAGTATAATGGTAGCTTTTATTAGAGGATAATGCCTCAAAAAGCACACCAGAAAATTGCTGAGGCAGAGACCTGACCTGGAGGATACTGCTGAGGGCTGAAGGAGCACTGAAAACTCGTTCATCCAACAGCACAACCACGAGTGCGCTATGCTCTCTTCCAAACATCTTTACCCTTCCTGCAGTAAAAAGCTTTGCTCAGTGCACCATGACTTAATATCATCGATATGCTCTGGTTCTACTTCTGAAGCATGAAATAGCAAATGAACTCTAATCATGTATTCACACTGTATATCCTGAAACTTGGCTGCAAGAAAACTTTACCTTTGTGCAAACTATTAGCACTGGAATGCCCAGGTTGTGTGTGAGTGTGTTGTCCCCAAGCGGTAGCACAACTGCCTCGTCCTCGCCTACGGTTGGGGCCCGTCTCTGTGGGGAAGATGGGATGGCATCCTCCGGTTCTGTGTACTCTTGGAACGCTTTTACCACTAGTGGACAGACAGGGGAAGGAAAGACGAGTAGCCAGATCATTAGTCCACACACACACACACAGCTGCAATTTTAAAATGCTGACTTGTTTAGTTTCCAGTTTCCATATGTAGCTCACCCTTGCACTTTATTTGAACAGTTATGCTTAGATTCAAACCTCAGTGAAAATGCCAGTGTTGGTGTGTACCTTGACTATATAGGACCCTTAAACACAGAACGAAACATAGGTTGAGATTGTTCCTTTCAGCAGAGTTAATTTCTATTAACTAACAGTGTGTTTGTCGTGTTACAGGTTATATGAGGCACATGTGTAGCCCAATACAAAAACTGTTCAAAAAACGTTTTTGTGTTGATGCTTGGAACATTTGTGTTAATATTTTGGTAAAGCTAAATATTCACATACAGATCATGTCAAAGAAGCAGCGAGGTTTTCTAACTCTGTTTCTGTCCCTTAAACTATCCATTCCAGTGACTGTAGGTTTTTGATTATTTCAACATTTCTATCATCCTTACACACCCAATACGTAAAATGAATGAATCACAGTGGTCTCAAAAACATATTTATCCTTCAACAACCAGGAAACCACCTGACCTCAGACAATTACTCTCAGCCCATGCCTACATGAGTGTCTTTCAAATGTTTATTCTTTGTACCTATAATAACCAAAGTCCTCACCTTCCGTAAAGTTAATTGTGTGGGCTTTTATCAGCTGCCACAATTTAGACTTCTCAATTCAGCCAAACCCACAGAGCCTGGCAGAGAACATGCAAACTGCACACAGACCTCTTAGAAAGTTCTGTCAATGTTTCTGCAGTTTTACTGCTGTGGCAAAGTAAACTCATTACAGACAAAATGAAAGTGGTAATGGACAAAGATAGTGACTTCGCCTCACTAAGGCCTAGTTATCTGTTCTACAAATAAAGGTGAGGTCAAAGAGCACGGACACACACAATCAGGATGTGCTTGAAGAACAGTCTGAAATGTAGAATATCAATAGGCAAACTTCTCGATAAGATTATGTCACTAAATTTAGAACTGTTTGTTACACCTGCTTGCCTCTTGCAGTGTTAGGAGGCTGCATTGAATTGTTGACAATCTTAAAGAGTCCACGGTTATATAGATAAGATATCAGGTGGCAGATATTTGAATAACAGTGGTCAAGCTTGAAGCCTACATTACCCTTTTCTGAAAGACTCAAGTTGGAGCATTTTTACACGAGATTGCAAAGAAAGTCAGTGCTAAACTGATGCGTAGTTTGTGCAACTCTCCATAGGATTAGCATGGCAAAAACTATTTCCCACAGCTGCTCAGCAACTTTCAGTGATCCTGATTGAGACTCGAAACAGAATACTCGTAATGCTTGCCTACATACCTTCCCCATATATTACAGCTAACAAAAGAATTCCTGTTTTGTCACAAGCCACAGCAGTCACAGAGTGAAATATTTTTCTTTTCAGTGTGTGGTCCAGCTATGGGTTAATCCTGTAATTTGGTCTTTAGACAGCTCCAGCAGCCAGCCTACTCTGGTTACAGCACAGCCTGAGTCAGAGTGTCCAGCCCACTTACTGAATTCAGAACAACTCAGTTTACAACTTCCTTTCCCTGACGCTGCTACTGGAGGGGAGGGAGCCATGATGCAAGACGCCTGCAAGAGTGCCTGGACAAAAGCCACTCACACAAACCTCTCACTCAGTCTATCTCCGAGGCGCTGTGGCTGTGTGCATTTGTCCCTCTTATTCACACACACATTTCGCAGGGTCACATCAATCTGCTATTGATGTTACGACTGATATTCTGGAAGGTGCTTCACCTAGATGAAATGCCGTGGCTAAACTGAAAGCGGGACATGTCACTAGGTGGGGTCCAACGGCTTGGCTACGGAGGGAAAGTAGGAGTTGCTCTGGAAACGTCTGGCCAACAAACGCCAAAATACTATGTTGAGTCTCAAAAACTGACAAAAGCATCGGTGAGGTCCTAAGTAAAATTCCCTCCATTGTCAATGAGGGGTCATAATTGCTACTTATGCAAACATACAGCTACTGATCACAAGGTAGTATTGATAGATTACAGGCTATTTCCTTTCAACTGTAATGCCTACGGCACATAGATTTTATTTAAGCTCAAAACTATAGAATAAAAACAGAGTAGACAATTGAAAATGTTGCCTTAGTCATTGTGTTCTAAAATTGGCTACCAACTTCCCTTTTCTCTGTCGCACATTTCCATGAGGCAAGTTAGATGGCAGCACCATTTTTAACAGATTAGGATATCTAACAGACCTGATAAAACCAATCAAAATAATTAAAGAATTGGATTTCATTTCTGTCATTCCAGACTGGTAAAAGGCATGGCAGCAAGAGACCTTTGGAGGCAGACAAACCAAACACTATCAAACCCTGCTGGCTGAGCTAATTTGTCTGAAGAGCCTGGATCGTTCAGGGCACAAAAGAACTGTTCATAAGCCGAAGATGAGCCACTCTAAAATGATCAGAAGCACAACCTCTAAGTGCATCGCAGCACTGATCTGTGCAACTCGCCTGCAGTCAGAGCACACACAGCTGAGGATCACGGGCCTTTCTGATGATGACCTAGAAACATCCATGACAATGTGTAATCTTATATGGTGCTCGGTTGCCTTCAATGCTGCGCAGGGACCGACCTTCTCATCCTTTCAGCAGTCAGTCCAGCTCTTATTACGCAAGCCTTGTTTTTATTC
>OMOW01103937.1:0-15311 GCA_900312555.1 Lamprogrammus exutus | reverse complement strand
GGTCTCACGCAGTCACATTTTAATGCCTGTTGGCCCGATATAAAAGCCATTTGATTTCATTTTGATAAACCGGTGAAATCACAGGAGAAACGGCTACTAATTTCTTACAATGAATATAAATGGGAAATCGAAAACATCCCTCTCAAGTGACCCCGAGAACTGAACAAGTGTTCTCACTTTGCGCTCATCAGCTTAAAATCCCAAACAATCTCACAAATATGAAAGCAGAAGAACACATACACAGAAGGAAGCACATCTGCTGGGGCCTGAACAGAGTCAACGGGGCAGGAAACACATCATGCCGACTCCACGGCCTTGAAATGAGGAAAATGATTCATTTCCTGTCAATGCTGAATAGTCATGCTTTAAAACTAAAATGTTGAACTAACAACATGCCGCTATGAGGAAAGGTCCTTGCACACACACACACACACAGACACACACACACACACGCTTGAAGGCTGAGAGCATGTGTGTATTTCAAGTCGACTTCCATAGTTTAGGTTACAAACTGACAAGGTCAAGTCAGAATTTCTTGTAGTTTAGCTTTTGACCACGCAGACATTTCCGTTCAAGATATGTTCAAAACCATCAGAAAATGCTGTTTCTATAGATCTATGCTACAGGGAACAAATAGGTACAGCAGATTCCCCCCAGCAATACATAATATTCTCCTTCTGCACACGTACAGACAACACCACACACACACACACACACACACACCAGTGGGATGAATAATACATCTCTTCTCTTTTCTCTCCCTTTGAGGAACACAGATTAATTAAATTGGTTTGCTGTCAATCCTACATCTTCATCTGCTCGCCAATGCCGACTCTTACAGGATTGATAGTGAATCCATTTTCTTATCTCTGGAGATAATTACTGCATTGTTAATGCATGCTCATTCATGCACACTCATCCTCCTCTCCTCAGTCTGAGTTTATTTCTAACACTCGCAGGCACACACACAGGTCGAGTCTCACATGCTCCAACTACACCCTATAAAATATAAAGGATCTCTTAGTGATTGAATTACATGAAATGTAATTAACCTCTGTAGTCCAATCAACCCCACCACACCTATTGGGCCATGTGAGACACAACAAGCATAAACCAAGAATTCCAATTTCAGTTTCAGGTGTAAAGTTCATCTGTGAATGCCTGAACAAAAGCTCTTTAAAATGTCCATTCACAGACATGATGTCCACTTAAGTCCACACTGTCTCATTGTACCTAATCTGTTTCTTCATTCAATGGAAATATATTCTTGTGTTATCAGCCTGATATACCAATCTAACTACTGACTCATTTGAATGCACACAGAGGGAAACTCACTGCAGTCATATGCGGCAAGTGAAAGATAACGGATACCTGGCAGTGGCCCATTCACTTCAAGCGGACAGCACCGAGTTGATGCTAAAGTGAGATGGCTAAAAAGTGTTTATGACTATAACATTCCCCACAACATGTATCATTTAGATCCATTTCAGACTCCTGCTGAAACAATGAGCACACAGCAGCTAATCAGTGGCTGGGTAAAGTGGCGTTTTATTTGTTTAACGGTGAGTCGCATCACATCTCAGTTCCTCGGCTGCTTCTGTCAACATGAACCCTCTGCCATAGCCCCTGCCTGCCGCTACCACATAAGGTCTGTGCCTCACTGACCACCACCGACTTTAAGCATGAAATTGCGCTTCGGTTGTAACATTTATTGCCCGCTTACCTGGAGTGACGGGACGCGTCGATCCTCCGCTGTGTCGCAGGAGACCGCAGGCTAGCTAAAGAGGCACAAACTGCCCAGGAAAGTGTAGCAGCTAGCGGGTTAGCTAGCTTAGCGAGCTAATGTAGAACCAGTGTGGTCCTCTCCCTGCCGTCGACACAGATCGGTTACCTCTAAAACGAAGCCGGGCTGCGGGGTTTTCTAACGCTCAACGCGGCTAGAAAAGCGCCGTCCGCTGTCAAAACGTCTCACGAGAGAGGACATCCATTTGGGAAGACTGTGAATATTAGTGTCGGTTGAGTTGGCAGCGGTGCGGTGCTGTGAGAGCAGTGTGTCCGGCGGACGTGCTGCCTCTCCTGGCGCGGTGTGACTGAGAGAAGCTCGGTTGCTGATGAGCGGAGCGGCAGAGGCAGCATCACCGCTCATCCCTCCCATCACCACCCCAACCCGGAAGAAATACTACAGCCGAGCCCATCCTCGGCTACGGAGTCGATTTTTATTCCATACACAAGTGTCAATGTCAGAGCTACACACGTCAAGGAGAAACAGACTTAGAAAATTGCACTATTTGGACTCTTGGCAGCCCATAGAACAATACATGTGTTTCATTCATTGAAATACCTGACAGCATACAGAGAAAATGATGTGACGTACTATGGGTAATGCATGATAAATGAATGGGCTGATTCATACCCATGTCCCTGTAAAAAAAGAAATTTGGCTTTCCCCTCCAGTTTACCATGGCTGAACCAAAGCAAGAACCTAACTAGAACTTTACTTGTGTGCTTGCTTACTTACTTGGAACTGCAATGTTTCATCTTCAGCGATGCTGCTGCTTCTCATACACAAGACAGGAGTTTCAACATGTAATTCCCAAACTAATGCATAACTTTGCTTGGTAGGAGAAAATAAATTAAATGAACCCCAAAACAAAAATGATTAAAGGCTTAACACAAGCTGGAAAAACAATTACAATTCTTTCTAAACCATGCTGTGGCCTCCATCAAGGAGGACTAGACTAAAATGTGGACATTCAGCTTCTCCTTCCTCTCTGTGTGGTTGATTCTGACCAAACCCTGCAAACAAATGTACTTGAGGGTCTGAGAACACAAAGCACACCTTCAAATCAAACAACACTAAACAAATTCATCCACACAAGATAGTTTTCTGTAAAAACAGCATATCTAAGTTGTCCCCTTACCTGATTACTTTGCTGTATTAATTTTTTTATCTATTCTCATCCAACCATCTACTGGCGTAATTAGTATGCGTTAATCAAAGTTTCTTCACAGTTCCACACTCTCATTGAGTCATTAGATGGTAGAACTTTTAGCTTTTAAAGCAAAGAAACTCAAATTTGAAATGCATTGGACTTTAATTATAGTATCCAATGGCCTGCCGTGGTTCTATATAATGTCTTTAGGATGAAAAAGAAGAAAGGGAAGAAACACGAAAAACTGAAAATAAAATTGGCTGCTCTTTTCCAGCGCAAGAATCCAGTACTGTTTTATGGCAAAGTGGATTTACTCAGTTACAAGCAACAATAAATAAGATACACACAGTACTGCTCACTGTAACCTGTTCCATCAGGGGAGTGTTTAAATGTGTTGACTGTGGGCATAACCTTTTGTTGTCTGAATTTATTACCAGAATAAGAAAAGCACTTGGGAGTGCTCAGGCCATTGCCCGTGCCAGACAGAGCAAGCTGCCTGATTCAGAGAGTATATTTCCTTCAGATGATACCAGTTCATTGACTGCTCACTCACTGAACTGATAAATTTGGTTCCTGATTGGCAACAGAGTCCCAGGTGTATTTTTGTGAATAATTCACTCTAGGCAATATTTGCCATGCCAGATATGTTGTCAGTCTATACTTTCCCAGAGTTACAAATGCAAATTGGTTTGAGTCAGCATCCCTGCCAACACCTCTTTTGCGTAATGCAGTCAGTGAGGAGCTATCTCACATTTTTATGACTCAAGGCTTTATCTGCATGGACAGTTAAGACTCTGCCTCGACTTGATGAGACATGAATAGTAATACAGCCGCACATCTAACTCGGGCCGTTCAGTATATATGCTGTAATTCAGGGAGCTGTACTCTGTACAATGAATGATTAAGTATGTGATACTCACAGAATATTTACATTCTGCCACTAACAAACTCGCCACCTTGTATTAATCGTTACATTACATCTGTAACAGTATTTCCCAAACTTGAATTTTAGTTTCTGGAACAATCGCTGTTATCTGTTATCTATTATCAGATCTTTCACTGGGAACAATAAAACTACTACTACAGCTGTTCTGGTGTGCAATAAAGTTTCTTTATGGCTGTTGAGGCTTTCATGTACAAAGCAAATTTACTCTCTGTTTTTAATGTACAACATGCCTATAGATTAGGGAAGCAGGCTTTGGATTGAATTCTTACTAGCTTTAAACACAGATCAACTGGTTCAATAACCAGTCTGACCACTACTAACAAGCCCTTGAGCAAGTCACTTTAAGAACAAACTACAGTAGAGCTACGGAGTCCAACAGCAGGTGGCTGTGTTTATTCAGGCAAGACGTAAATTTAACTTTGAGGCAAGGCAGAGTTGGAAAAGAGCAAACATCCTCCTTTAACTTTCTACTGCTTTTAACATTTGAAGAATAATGTGAGCATATACAGTTTTCATGTGTTTCAAATATTGCAAATATTTCTACAGATGACTCCTTTGGTGCTTACTAATACAGATCAACTGTAATGCAACGCGCAGTGCAATCATTCACGAGTAAATTCTCTCATTCACCACACACACACGCTTGAGTAATTTTGAAAATATCCTAAAACCATACGAGGCTCTTCTCCCCAGAGACACTTTCACACACACATGCATGTACTCACACTTGTAAGCTATCCAAACACATTACACCCATTCACACATAACCAGCACCAGTCAATGGCCTGCTGACACTGATCAATAAGTTGTGCTTCAGGCTGCGGCTTACATCTCTGCCTCACAAGCACCCAGTCACTAGAGGAGAATACTCCAGCAACCCACTTACATAATCTGCTTTTCAGCTACATCCCTTGTGTGTGTGAGTATGTGTGTGTTTAAACTTGAACATCGATTTGAAACTGCTTTTTCTACACGGCTCTTTGTGGCAACAGGAAATTTTCAGATCTAAGAAAAACATGAAACAGCTCCTCTCATTTGACACTTGACAGAATGCGACACCCAGGTGTGTTTAGAATTTTAAGCCTGGTGACAGCTGCTGCAGAAGCGCTGACTTTGATGTTGCCGGTTTCATCCTGTTGCTCCAGCCGGCTTGCGGCCTGATTGGTGATGTGTTCATAAGGAAAGAATTGTTTAGGTCCAATGCCCCACAGTTACTGCTCATAGTTTAACTTCACCCATGAAACATTCATATCTGTTTGCAATTGAGCTCCAACAGAGTCTCTAAATATGCTTTATTCATGTGGCTGGCAGCAGTAATGTGCCAGTGCTGAAAAATGAATGAGACATTTGGAAAGACATTCCTCTGAATCAGTGGTTCCCCAGCGAATATTACCCTCCAGTCACCCTAAGACACGGCAAGGACAGTGATACTACAGTAAAGCCTCGCTCTCTCTCACTTTCTCTCTCTCTCTCTCTCACACACACACACAGACATTACACTACCATCCTACACTTCACCAAAGTGTGGTAGATCTTCATCACCTGGAGATGTCTGGATGCTGAAAGGCATGTCCCTCTGGACTAGTGCAGAGTGATGGATATGCTACAGGCACTTTCCTCCTATAAGGTGTTTGTGCAAAACACTTTGAATGACAAGAGAATACCTGTATACCTCCTGAGGCATGATGTAGTAGTCTAATCAACCAGCAGATAACCTCAGGCTACCTCAGACTTCACAGTTCTGCTGACAGGTATGTTTGTGGAAGTTTAACTGAACGTAAAGCCACCTTAACCCCAAGGAGAACTTTTTATAGATCCATGAAAGGAAGTTCTCTGTCTATCATCTTCCTCTTCTACACGGGTGAGTTACCAGTGCAGGTTCAGCCACATGCCAGAACCCCTGAGTTTGTTAAGTTTCAGCGTTTTCCTCAGAGCCGTGTTCTAACTTTATTCTACATACCAACTGTGCAAAGAAACATCTTACAAATACTATTACAGTACTTGACTAGCGTTTTCTTGTACTTGCTAGGTTTTCAGTACATTAAAGAACAGTAATTACTTTAATTTAATTCAAACTTTGATGTCCAAGAAAGAGTAATATGTGCCACACTAGGTAAGTGTTGCTGGTGGCAGTTTTCAAAAGAGCTACTTTTCCATACTTACTTGATTAATTCTCAACACAAGTAATCTTACATCTACTTGAATAATATGTAAGTTAATTAAATAACAGTACTTTTGTCAAAGTGCTTATTTAAAGCGGGTCACATACACAAGGGTAATACATTTGCAATCACAACTATGCCTACACATCAAACATGAAGAAACGTTTGGTGTGCTTCCAGTTCATCACTCTCATAGGTCTCATAGATTTATTTGAGTTAAATAAATATAACAGTGTCAGTGTGGTCCTAACATATAGAACATACAAAACACGAGTAGCAATAATTAAGCTTTAAAAGAGTGCATTTACCGTGCATATTTACACATCTACGTGTTTGACTGTGTGCATGAATACCATTCAGAGCCTTTGAAGCAGAGGGATTGCACAAACCAAAGTGATTCTTCATTTTGTCTCAGAGGTTAGATCTGAATTGAAAGTCTTTTTTTTTCATCTAATCTAAAACGGATTTTAGTTCTCATTTGCATCATTCACAGACCCAAAGGAGTATAGAGCAAGAGCATAGAGAGGAGTACAGCGTGCCTACAAATTAGGTATGAAGAAAGCACGTATTGCTTCATATTATGTTATATGGTGAACGTGCGCTTTCTAAGTGAGAGACACAAGGGTAGAAGAATATTTTATACAAATACACACATGCACACGCACACTCACACACACCACAGACCACTAAGTGTTACAAAGTGATGAAGGATGTTATTTGCAAACATCAGCTAATGAAAATCTTTATGATTAAATCCTGAGCACTGTGGAAGACAATTAAGATCCTAGGCTGTGAGCTTCTGCACAAGAAAGAGGGGGGACCCACCAAAAAGAAGGATGCAGCGCCATCTAGCTTCTCTCCCTGTTTCCGAGCAGCTGGGAGATGGACAAGCAAGAATTTAAAAACATTTAACATTTAACAATTCCATCTGTTTTGACATTTCCTCTGTTGGATATTTATTGCTGTTTTTGATTCGTCTGGATTATTTTTAAGGTCTAAAATATTTTCTCGCCAATGACTGCTGGGATAGGCCCTGAATAGGATAAGTGGGTATTGAGAATGAATGGATGGAAATATTATCCCTTATTTGTATTATATTCTCATAGTAAAAATGTACAGACTCGTATCCACCAAACAAAACTAGATTTTAAAATAGATCATATATTCACGGATATATTGATATGCGATTATTATTACTATTATTAGTATTATTGTTATTATCCAGTTTTTCATTGCGGTACAAGAGAGAAAATATGTCGCATATACGTCATTACGGTACAGGAAGTAAAACGCGTCCACATCCGGATCAAACGATGTTTACAATCCGGACGTGCTCACTAGCCAGCTGCGAATAAACAAGTGTTTACATTATTTGTTACTAGCTGTTTTCTTACGCAGATGGCATCTCAGATCCCCACGAACGGCAGAAGTCAGCTAGCAGCCGCAGCCTCTGCCGCCCTACGGATGAAGAAACGTCCCGGTAGCCCGGCAGCTTTTTCCGTTCAACAAGTCGGAGGGAGCAGCAGCAAAAAGAGGAAAGGACAACTGACAGCGACCCCGGTCACGCAGGTAAACTACACCTCACTTTACGTAAGAGTGGCAGTTATTAAAGGCTTTACGTCAGTTACGCTGCGCTTTAGGTCACACAAGTCCCCTCAGCTTCTCTTGTGACCCCTAATGAGGCTCCACAACTGTGATGATCGTTTATAGCCCAAAGAAAACAAGCGGAAGGAAGACGAACCAAAGCGGGGATCGTAATCTTTTCCAGTCAGCATAGTTTATACGACTTATCTCCTTCTTATTTCAATTCAGATCAGTATGCAGAACATACCGGAATTGGCGTTGTTTAGGCACACAAACACGTGAGAGTGTATAACCACAATTCTTGCATCGCAATGTGCAGGGAGATGCAAGATTAGCAGAGAGCTGGCATGCAGTGCAAAGTAGCCAAAAAGTACAAATGAGCAGTATGGCACAAGTACCCGGTTTACTGTACAAACACTTTGTAAATCATTTGTACAAACTACGCATATCCCTCCAGAATACAGCTCAGATCATTTTTCTTTGTTCTTGTTTCATGATTGGTATTGTCATTGCTTTTGTTTTGTCTGCACATTTTACTGCTCCCACCACCATCTGCCATGGCCATGTGTGCAAGTGTGTTTGTGTACCGATCGTCCCACTGTGCATGCTGTGTAGTCTAACTAATAAGTCAGCATCCTCCTCCTCCACAAATAGAAGCCTTTCCTGGTAAATAAAGCAAAAATAGTGCAATCATTATTATGAGTATGGGTGTTGGAAATCTTATTTGGCTTGGATAGAGGATTCAAAATAGGCCAACATTCTAGCTTTAACTCATTTTCTCTGGTCTCTTGCTCATATACTTTAATTACGACATGTCCCCCAAATCCTAAATGATCCTAACAAACGATTCAGGAAAATGGGAAAAGTTGAGCAATCACTTAATAAGTTATTTATGTTCAACAGATTTATTTTGTCTGCACGGCTTCTGAATCTCATTAACACATTTTTCATTATAAGTCTGGCTTTTCTGCTTTAGTCATATAATTTGTGTCAAGACATAAAAAAAAAAAAAAAACTACAGTTGTGCAAAAACAGGTAGATCCAAAACTGTCTGGGGATAAATGGTAGTTACCCACAGGTGGTAAAGTATTCATACACATCAGCTCAGCAAAGCAGGATTTTACTCAGATCGTTGGCCTCAACATAAAATTCTTTTTTTTCATTTGTATTTTGATCACAGATAATGCATTGAAATGAGCTCCATGCAAAATGGCAGAGGACATTTTAATACAAATGATATAAACTTTACTGAAGGGTGTTTATAGACTTATTATTTGTAATTTAAAAAAAAAAAAAAGTCAGTAGTAACCATGTGTGTTGAGGGACACTTCATTTGTGTCTATTGGATTCAGGTTGCAGTGTGTGTAGCCAAATGGTAGACTTTGTTGATATACCAAACACGCGTAAGACAAACGTGAGAGGTTTTGTCTTGCATGTTTCATCAGATAACAGCAGGAGAGATCGTGGCTGAGATGAAGCCTGTGGGACCAGTAGACAGCGGTCCAACCAGCAGCACAGAGTCCTCAGTAAAGCCCCCACCTTTCAAAGATCCCACCTTTATGGTGAGTGTGTGTGTGAGTGTCCTCTTTTGCTTAAGCTCTGTCTGCTTCTGTTGCCTCTCCCTGATTATCTGCCCTCTTTTCCTTCTCTCGATCTCTGAAGCATTCTGGAATTGGCGGTGCTGCAGCTGGCAAAAAGAACAGGACCTGGAAGAACCTCAAACAGATTCTGGCTTTGGAGAGGACTTTACCCTGGAAGCTCAACGATCCCAACTGTGAGTTTAATGTATCTTTTTTTTGCTTCCTTTAGTAAACGCTGTACGTGTGTTTGCTCTGGCCGGGGCCATCAATCCCTCTTCCTATATTCTTATAATAATGAATCGTCTGATAGAAATGTGATGCTAGTATTTATTTTAAAATGTGTAAAGAGAATTTAAGTTGTATTTGCGGAGATGCCTTTTCCCTTTCAAAATAAAAGCTCGTTTTCACATTAGATCCATTTATTGTCTTAAAGTAAAGTTGCTTTGTTGTACTGATGTTCTTTCTGTTTGAAACCTAATGTTGTCACTGAAACACCATTTTGTGGCTTTTTTTTATAAATTAAAAAAAAATGTTTTTTTTTTTACAATGTAATGATGTCTTAACATAGAAGCTTTGTAAATATATCCTCAAATGTTGTAGTATATAGAAATACCAGCAAGAATAGTCAAATATCAGTGTGACGTGAGGATGCGATGACTGCATTAATTAGTTATTAGTCATTAATGGAATTATCATTATAGTAACATTCTTATCAGCATTTTAACATGTGGTGTTTCTGTGTTCACAGATTATAATATTGATGCCCCTCCCTCCTTGAAACCAGCTAAGAAATACTCTGACATCTCTGGACTTCCCGTGAGTAATTAACAACCTCAGCTGAAGTCTTGTACAATACATACTCACACACACACACACACAAAATATAATTTCTCTTTCTTGTCTTTCCGCAGGCGAATTACACAGACCCTCAGACAAAGCTGCGCTTCACATCGTCGGAGGAGTTCTCCTATATCCGCCTCCTTCCCACTGATGTCGTTACTGGCTACCTGGCCCTTCGAAAGGCAACTTGCATTGTACCCTGAAAACCCAGCAAAGGCTTTAAACCTCCAGATGGTTCTCTGTGTAAAAAGAACGGACCCCATGTCAGCGAGGGACGCTGTCAGGCCAGCATGAGACTGAGAGCACAAGTTGGTAAATAGTGATGCAAACTGACTGAACACTGAAAGGACCTCACAGACTGGCGAGAAGGCAGCCTGTGTCAAAAGTGTTTGATGTAGTTCATCACAAAATTTCTGATGTTGGACATTTTTCCACTGAGCAGTGATATGCCAAAAAACAGTTGGATGTTGTGATGTTTGTCAAGCGGTTACGGTGTTTCTATGTTTGTACTATTTGTAGGACTCAATTTGCACCTTCAAATGCATCTCAGGCAGGCTCTTGTTGTGGTAATGTGTTGTGACCAAAACATTTCAAATGAAAGTGGTGTGTTCTAAGCGGAGCATGTAATGACTTCTCCAAGCTGATAAAAATGCTACTGAGTGTATTCCAAAGTTGCAGTCAGATAGTTACAGTCATTTGTTAAGAATGCAGTACATGTCCTGACATACTAAATGACAAACCTCATGGGAAGGTTGGGGAGTCTGGCATCCATCAACTCCTGCTAATTCCTTCAAAGACATACCAACGCAAATACTCACCAAGCAGTATTTTGGTGTGGTCATGACTTTTCTGTGTGCTGTATTGCCCTCTTGTGGTAGAATGTCTCTGTTCCTGGCTGAAGTGTTTTTCTCATACACACATAATGTGAATAACTGTGAACAGAACAAAAATTTGACTCAAAACTCGCAAATCTGTTGTCATGAGTCCATTTCAGATTTTAGAAGGAGTCCATTATGGCTAATTTAAACACGTAATAGCCAATAGTATTTTGGGGGTTCAGTATGATTTCAGATATGTCTCTTTACCACAAAATCAGGCAATGCCATTAAGCACAAAGATTGGAACTACAGTAAGCTTCAATCATATATTCAACCTCCAATATTTCCCATGTGTCATGTGTAAATGAAGAACTGGTCCTACATTCTTCAGCTGTATCAGGTATGTACTTTGTGTTCAGATTGGTGGAGAGCGGCAGTCCCATTAATCACACATGGCAGGCATCCAGGATCATTTCCATGGTGCGTTTTTCGCTGTTCTCCACAGATGATTAATGAGATCAAGTTTCTCATTTGAATGATCTACATACACACTGTGGCGACAGCCCCAGCATGGTCACATGAGGGTCAAGAGCTTGTGTACAGGGCCTAATGAGAGTTGAACTCACAAACCCTGGCCAGTGTTGTAACCACTGAGCTATGAGGGCTGTCAGTCTGATGTCAACAAATGTAAGTAATACCCCTCCAGACTTCAACAGTCCTCTAAACATTGAAAGCAGATATGCTGTGTTTACACAGGTATTACTTTCAATACACACTGCTCAGTCTGATCCTATACAATCCCCCCAAAGCACAGTTGATAAACTGTATTAGGTTGTTGGACTATCTTTGACCTATGAGAATGTGATACCATTAAATTGTCTCCTTTATTACATAATTCTACATTGGAATCTCTCCCTTCTCTGGACTCTGCATATTCTAAATTTAAAAAATGAAATGGTGACTGAGGCTGTCATTCTGCTGTTATCATCCTGCCTATTATTCAGTTAGTGTTCTGTCTGTTCTTTTCATTTAAAAGAACAGACAGAACAATAACCAATCAGCCGGTAACCCTGAATGTTTGGAAAAAATAAGACATTAGTGCAGTATTCCTGTAACCTGCCTCGCTCGTGGGTTGAGCCTTAACTTCCAGCTCTGTAGTTTGGTGAAGCTGATGATGGCAGTATAGTATATCTATGAGAGGCAGAGCAGCATTTCCATTCCTGCTGTGGCATCAAAACCTCAACATAGTGATTAATGAACAGTGCCAGGGCTTTCTGCTACCCAAGCACATGCCCAGTAGAGTGTGTCTCTGTGTGTGTGTGTGTGTGCATGTGTGTGTGCTTTCACATTTTTTGTGCATCTCTGTGGTGTCTATGAGGTTTAACTCCACTTTATTACATAATGTTCTAAAAGATCTAAGATGGTTTGGGTTACAAGGTTAATAGCGGTTAAGGTAAGGGTTACAGAATGACTGCTGTAGAACATAGAGGAATTAGGGTTCAGTTTAAAATCTGTGTAAGATATGTAGAGGTGAATGCTGAGATTACTGTTCTGGAAATGTATGTACTCACTGCCTGAATTTGTCCCTACCTACCTGGAAAAAAATGTATACATATTTGTGACCTATTTATGTGCTGTTTTCCCCCTACAGCATCCTCATGTACCCATCCAACTGTTCCTGCAGTGTCTACTTGTGGTTGCAGCCACACTTTGCCACCACATGGGTGTGCCAGAGCTTTGCTTATTAATGTTGCTGCTGCTCAGTTTTGCTGAGTGTGTTTAGTCTCTTGAGCCGCTCCCACAGTAGAGACTTTAATCATCAGGTGTAATGCAGGTGTACCAACTAGTAAAAGGCAGTCAAGATGGTGATAAGTGGAGCTTAGTCTATGATAGTTTAGTTGAGAAATATTCATAAAAAATAAAACATATTGTATAGTATCTATAATAAACAGCATGCTCCCCAATGCTGATGATCATTAGCAATCACTACATTTTAATGCCGGCCTGGAAATGGATGTAGGTATTTTGGGACGACAGCTCAATCATGTAATAACCATCATTAAGAGATTGATTGTGGTGTGCATAAATTGGTTCATTTTTCTTTGATGGAGGATTTGGCAGCTGCCGTATTAAACAGGATGTGTGTTTCCACCCAGCACACAGCAGCTTGTTAACTGAAATCAGCAAGCAGCTCCTCAGTAGATTTTATTTTCCAATGTTTACTTCATTAAACCTGTTTTTCCCCCCTTGTATTTTCTCTCACATTTCAGTTAAGATGGAAATGAAAGATGCTTAACTGTGCCATCAGATATTTGAGTCATAGTTATGTTGCATGCAGCATTCCTGAGTGATTTGTTTTGCTGCATCATTGGACCTTTTTGACAACACATACACGATAATAAAAGTAGAAATCTGGTGAACAAAGAGGCCATAGTATCGCCTTCACCTGCAGGGAGAAGCTGTCATACTGTATAGTGAATTAAATGGTTACTGTAGAAGACATTTCCCTACAAAATGATGATTTATCTCTGATAGTAAATGACATGACTCACATTTAAGCCATGACTGATGAGTCCTCTCTCCAACCCCACGGAGAGAAACCTTGCCCATGAATGCAAAAGGAGCCTGGAGAGCACTACAGGTGTACTGTAAGCTTGTCTTGTCTGAGACAGAAGGCTTGTTGCATCACTGACTGGATGTCTATAAACTCTTTAAAAATATGAGAAATCGTCGCAAGATCTCCCTTGAAATGTCAGGCAGGAGGATGGTACAGCTCAGCTCTGGTAGCTGATCGATAGACCAACTCCAAAGCCTGCTGAGCCAGCAGGGGAACCCTCATATTTATGTTTTTGACCTATTGGAATAACAGCAGAAGCATAGTGAACTTCTTCATTTCCCTTTAACTAAGATATAACAGAATATGAAGACAAAGCCTTGGAGTCGACTGAAATCACAAGTATCACATTTTCACCAATCAATCAATGTAAAGCCAGACATTAATGATAACTTAATCTAGTGGGGGTGGTCTGCAAGATTTTATTTCATAACATGGTTTTGTAATTGGACTATTGGACAAAACTTTCCATGTTAATCAAATGATCACTGTAACAACTATTCCTGACAAACCACGATACGACACAGCCAAAGTCTACATAAATAAATAGAAAACCTAACTTTCTGGTGTGTTGTCTCTGACTCTATTTCAACAACATTTTATATACATGTCTACCTGCCTCCATGCTGTCATTGCCCGCCAAACCATCCTCACTTACAAGGAAATTACATTAATTATTTTCAGACAAAAACTGTGAAAATAGTTAACATTAGCCAGCTAGCTAGTTAGTGTTATTGCTTGCTAGCGTCAGTGCTAGCTAATCAGCTAACGTGAGTGAATAAATTAAAGAGATAAACATGAGGGTGACGAGGTGTCCACGTTTGTGGTGGCCTGTCCATGGCCCATGTGTTTGGTTGTGATTGGTTTACGCTTTGCACGTCGCGATGTGACGTCGCGATGTGAAATTGCTGAAAGCGGATTCATTAAAGATCCAATTTCGGTTCAGGAACTGGTGTAAGCCTGAGTGACACTGCTATTGTAGAAATGTCCATAGAAATCTGGTATCTGTATAAAATAGAGATCAAAACACAGAGCAGAAAGTCCATTCATGTCTCTACTTATCATGGCTTTGTAAGCAACCATAAAGCATTTCATGGGTAACATTTCCATACTTTGTTAGTAATAAATTCTATTCATGTGAATAGATTCCCTCTGCTTTTCAGACAAACTTGCCTTTCCAAATTAAATCCAATTTGTTACAAAGCTCCTTTCAAAACTCAATTTCCCCCATCACTATCACAATATCTGTGTGTGAGCTTGGCCCCGTTGCAGATAAATTTGTTCTTGTATTTCACCTTCTTGGGATCCCTTTGTCTTTCTCTGCTGTACTTTGTCATTGGCTGTGTGATTTGTCATTGTCTAACTCCTTTTTTTTTTTTTTAACCCTGTGTGACCCTGATGTGATCATGCTGCGGCTGCCCACACAGTGACAGCTGCATGGTTCATTTAACCGGGACAAAAATCAACAGATCAGTCCCTCAAGGAGTTCTGTGTCAGTTTTTTGCGTGTTTTGTTTTTTTAAATCTCAGCCTGAGACAATGTGAGGAGTTATCAGCTGTTATTGGTCTGTAGAGGTCACACAGCAAACTGTCATTGGATAGCTGATCAACTCATTCAGATATCATTACACCGGGCTAAATCCCTGTTAATCCCACTGAAGATTCAATCAGTGTTTCCTCACAGGTCATCCTGTTCCTCTGTGTGTGTGAGTATGTGTGTGTGTGTGAGCGTGCGCGTGTGTTCACATGTAGGAGTAATAGACACAGTGAAAGGTAATTCTTCATTTTGATAGACAATGATTGCCCTTCAATGGACCACATTCCCCGCCTCTCCT
>OMOW01103931.1:0-13629 GCA_900312555.1 Lamprogrammus exutus | reverse complement strand
TTTGCTCCCCTAGGCTGCACAGCTGAGTGTAGGAGGGGCTGTCTCTCCAGCCTGGGTGTGAGTCCAGTGTGCTGGGAGACAGAGCTGTTTGAGGAGGGAGTGTGTGAGTGTGTGAGTCTGTAAAGAGAAAGGAGAAACTTCCCTAACTTTTTTCCCGAACGAGGGCTTTTTTTTTCCTTTGGATATGCTGGCTGGCCATTTCTTTTTGGGTTCTAACGCGGGGATATCTTACTACAGCGACTGACCATGCAGGGAAGGGCCAATAAAGCTCCAAAGAAGGAGCTGGTCATTGAGTCTCCGCAGCAGTACAAGAGCTTGGCTGCAACTGAGGCGGAGGTAGACTCTGTGCCACAGGTAGTGGTAAGTCAGTTAGGACAGACTATTTATGGTTTATATTAAAATATTCAGGTCAATGAATATGTTCTGATCTACAAGTGCGTGTTAATATTGTTAAGGAAGTGCTGCAAAGGTTACCCAGACTCTTAAAGCAGGTGTCATATGAGCATCTGTGCTCACATTTTAAAGCCAAAAGTTCACTTTAGTTGGCTCTTTTACGTTTTATTATACACCACAATGCCAACTCACATTTAAAAAGTGCTACGTTAGCACCAGTGAAGAGGATCATTGGACCTTTCTTAGTGCTATATTACCTGGTTCCTCCTGACGTTTATTCTTGAAAATTTCCTCGGCTTGTAAAACATTTTATTTGGCTCAAAAGTCAACCTTAAAGCCAGGGATAAATCTGCGCAACACGTCCTTTGCTGGGCCTGTATAGAGCTCTGTGAACAATCAACAGCAAAACATTTGAATGTATCCATCCGTCAGTAAAGGCGCTAATCAGCACTCTTCAGCCTGTGAGAGGATGCAGTGATTGAAGGAAGGGAGTAACAGCAAAACAGATGAGATGACATGTTTGTTTTTATTGGGCTCTTTTATTGTGAAGTGAAGCAATATCAGACATGTAGCAAGGGGTTTACAATATTTCCAGAATGACCCTGCCTGGGAAAGTAGTACAAGTTTTCAAAGCCAAGAATCGACAAACGTTTTCAGTCTAGGAGAAGCATTTTATGTTGGGCACAGCGTCGCAGAACTTGGTCTTGACTGTGGTCACTCAGCACTGTGGGCTGAGGGAATGACTGAGTTTCTGTTTATGAATGGTCATTTTCTCACCAAGTGCTGAGTGTTCTGTGTGGTCGGCCTTCTCTGGCCACTAACATAAGCATGTAGAGGAGGGCAAGACTGCTGTGGACAGTGGGAGGATGTGGAGTGAGACAATAGAACAGATTATAGTCAGCAGAGACAGAGTGGGTTTTTGGAATTCATCCGAGGACACCTTTGCTTTTAATGAGGTCAAATCTTTTTTTAGCGGATAAATATCAAGGTTGTTAAGACCTTTTAATTTGCTGCGTTTTTGAGTGCAGCAGCTCAAGGGGAAGCAGAGGGTTTATTGGTGTAAGTGATGTGGTGAAGTTATAAAAATGCAGCGCTCATCCCGTGCTGCGTGGGTGGCTGGGAGGTCAACACTGACTCCCTTCACCTCTGACCCAAACCTTCAGTATGTAGTAATCCCCTTTCTCACGTGTCATCTTCAGTGAATTTATTATTTTTTACCTGGGCATAGGTCATAATAACAGTGCAGCGAGTGTGAACGCGATGCTCCTCAGGTCTTAGACGTTGGTGTTATTCGAACGTGTGTAGGGATCATCTGAGGGGGACACGCACACACACAGTTAATCTGAATCTTGAAATCGTCCCTCCTTTCTTTCTTATCTGTCTCCATATACTCCCCACATTTTTCTCCCTCTCCCTCTTTCCCTCTTTTCCTCTCCTCCTCCCCATGGCGGACACCTCAGTGCGAGTCCTTTGAAGTGGGACTCGTGTTCAGATAACTCATTGCTCGCCTTATGAAAGCCCGATATTGTCACAACCTGCTTCAGCTGGCAGACACAGTGGCACCCTCCCCAGTCTGCTCGCCTCCTCGTCCTTGAAACTGATACAAGGTCCCGGCCCTTCTATCCACAGAGCGAGGTGCTCTGTTATTAGCAAGGTTGCTAGCAACATGTACTGTATTTCCAAGACTCCCCCCTCTGAGATCATGCTGGTATTATCAGCCCCAGATGTGGAGGCAACAATGAGCAGTGCTGTCGCTCTGCCCTCAGTTGTGCCGATGTGTCATCAGTCATTTCGCGCTTTCATATCTCCCTGGCTTTTAGATTCACACACACTTAAGCTCTAGATCGCCTCGTCCCATCAGCTTGAAGTGTTGAGAGCACGCTCTCCATGAAACCATCTGATGGTTGCTGTGTGTTTGCAGTGTGTAAGCTCTCACCAGCCATGGGTTACTGGGTCAGTACGCTTAACAACAATATGCAGACCCTGCTATGATGTACCATGAATCTTTAATCACCATCTGATAACATAGCCACATCTGTTCATGACTTTTCAGTCACTCTGCACTTTCAACCACATTGTCTCGCAGACATTTAAAAGGAATAAATAGCAAATGTATTGTCCATAACTGAAGTTTAGCATGGTTCCTTGTCCTCATTCCCTTGACACGTCATGTGTATTATCTGTCACAGAAGATAACATCATCAAAACCCTCCCAGTGCTGGCAGATGTGTTTTCTCTGGGCAGTTGTAGACGTCAAAGCTCACCATAGTTTATCTAACAGACATATGCATGGACTAAGAATATCGTATGAAGTTTCTGGTCCTAATGTGGCGCTCTGACCCTGGACATCACTGCCACCATTTAACATATTTTCATATTACATAAGATTTGCCTCTTTACTCAATGAACGCAGGTTTCACATTCTGTGCACAGATTTGTTTCCATTTTTATGTTTCGTCATTTTAGGGATGGATCCAGTTTTTTGTTAGTTGCAGACTTTGAAGTGTAGCGAAAATATGCTACAGTGAAGGTTTCCTATATTCATGCCAAACTAAAACCTATTTAAACCCAGCTGTCTCTCCCTGCTACACGATTGTGTGTTTTTAATGTCGACAACACTCAGTATTGGACTGTAGTGCAGGTGTGCACATACCACAAATATGCCTGTGCTGACGATTTTGTCTGTGCTCCCCAGGTGAAACCCAAGGTGATCGAGCCGCTGGACTATGAAAATGTGCTGGTGCAGAGGAAAACCCAGATCCTCAGTGATGTCCTCAGAGACATGCTGCAGTTCCCCCTGGAGGACTTTGAGGTGAGTTTCACACCCATAACATATTATTTACAGACCACAGGATTGTTAATTAAAGTTCTACATGTGAAAGCGAGGTAAAGTAGACACACTACTTCGTCTTGTTGGTAATTTCAGGTTCCAACATACATAGTGAGATCTTCTGAGGATCTTCTGGGGAAGCTTGTGTCTGACCTATCAGCTATGTTTGGTCTTGGCTTGTGAGCTTCCATCTAGTGCCTACCTACCCTGGGATATGAGTTAAAAGTGGTTCAGCATCTATTATTCCCATACCAAATTTGGTAAAAGGAAAGTTCCTGAAGAGGCACTAACATCACCCCATTTAGTGTTATCGGTCCACCATCATTAGTTGCCCTCCCACTTGCGTATTCTCTGTTGTGTTTGTTTGTTTTTGCAGTCCCTCCTTTTGGCTCGGGCGTGGCCAGTGTTGTTAGCGCAGGGTGGGGTGTTTCTTTTGTTTACTCCCACCTATGCTGTAGCCAGAGTGGGGTCAAAGGGCCATGTGTTTAATTGGCTCAATCTGCCTCCTATGTTGTGACAGAGTAATGGTTATCTCCTGCCACGCTGTACAGGACGTTCGCTCCCTCATACTTTCCACGTCGAGGATGGAAAATCTACAATGGAAATCTGGCCCTGGGCAGGTACTTTGGGAAGTAAGACCACATTGAAAAATGGCCTCACCAACAGCAGCAAGGGCATGCACTGTATGTGCTCAAATCTGATCCTGCCTCGCTCCCTCACAGTCCAGTGGAAACTTTATGGGGTCAGAGCTTTTATTGTTATTGCTCCCGTTTCAGCGAGAGCTGTCTTTGTTCCACAAACCATGATGACTTTAACATCTTTCCTCTGAATGCATATGTAGGATTTATTAAACAATTAAACTAGTTTCTCTGACTGTGCATATATATGCTTCCTCTTTGTCCCCTTTCCCTTTATGAACATCACCTGTAATCCTCCATGTCATGTAGGAACAGAAGTCATAAATTGTTTGACACTGACTGGTTTGGGTTGCTCAGGTCTGATTGCTGAGAAGTTTCCACCATAGCGTTAGGTGGACGGACATTCCATTGACATTCTCAGGTAGACCATGCAAAAGGTTAAGCCATTTTACACAGAGCAAGCAGGCCAATCACAGGAAAAAGGCTTTCCTTTAATGTGATTCTGTGTTTTATATACAGGAACCTGCTGTAAACCAGTTTTCACTGAGTCAGGCCAGTTTAAATGTAACACATTTTAACATCTGTAATGTTACTTTATTCTTTTCCTGTATGATAATAATAAATAAATAAATATAAAGAATAGAACAGTGATGTTTTCATACTCATTTGTAGCATCATCATATTGGCTCCAAAGTAGCGTACTAAAATCACATTGTCGTGCAGTTTTAGCATGATAAACAAAATATGTTGGTAATAACCCCCTAGACTGTAAGGAGCTTAAGAGTTTACAAAGGCTCAGCAGCTGGGTGCTCAGTGACAGTAGATGTTGACCTTTATGACTTGATCCCCCAGTGCTCTACTCTGGCCATAATGTGCCAGCTTTACACACAAACAGTGCATTGTCAGGAGACTGACAGGTGAATCTGACGGAGAAAAAAACAAAAAACGCCAAAAGTGCAATGATTGAACTTAACATCTGTTTTGGCCTCCCAGGCTCTCGTTCAAGGTTTAATCAGCTTCTGTGTCAAGACTTTCTGCACCGTTTGCTCTTAGTGAAGGGAGGTAATTCAAGTGTTTATTCATACAAAGACACAAATCTTGTGATTATACTGCCAAAAAACTAACTTTTTTTTTTTTTTTTTTTCAAAATGTCACACGATTGAAATCTTGCCTCATGCCTCATATATGCTCAGAGAAAGCCTGAGAACGAATTATCCCCAAACATGTATACGACATATTCGCGTTTTTGCCTCAATCGCAGTAAGGACAAATTGAATATTGGGTGCACGTAAACGTAGTCACAGCTGACTGTATAGTGCTAGTTGGTGTTAAATCAAAGCCAAAACAGCTAGAAAGGTTTCCTCTCACCAGACCAAAGTCTCTGCCTTACCCACACCCACTGCCAAATCCAGCCATGTGTTGGTATTTTTGATCAAACTTCATCTCAAGGACAGTGATTTAGCTGTTTAGGGATAGAACTGTGAGGGAATGTTTATATCATCTCCATCTGGTTTTGATCAGGAAACCTGTTGGCACAGGGGAGTTGTGCACAGGTCTGCCTGTGCTCTCTCTGCTTGGCTTTGAAGAGAATTTGTCCAAGATTATCGAGAGGGGGCCCTTCCTTCCCTCCTCTCTGCAATTTGAGGTGTAGTGTAGGGCTGAAACAAAGCTGGCATATCAGGACAGTGTTCCTTTTCTTTTACTGCACCAATTTCACAGATGCTGCATGTCTTTAATATCACATTTGAGTTAGGAAATATGAGAGCAGGAGAACAGTGCTGATGTGGTGATGTACAGGAGAAAACGTGGATCATTCAGCTCAATTTAGTCAACAAGGGTTTTAGTACAGGCTGGAGATTGGTATTTACCAATGAAATGTCAGATTGAATCTCTGCTGAGTGCTATCCCATGCTTCTCCTGGTGACTTCTAGTTCAATTAAACGCTTCCTGTTGACCACGTCCTGTCTCCATCTTACCTCCATGGGTGTTTATTTTCTGCTGCTTCGATTGTTCAGATTACCGTCTCCTCCGCAGGAAACCTGGCCAGCAGGGAGGAAAGGGAGCCTTCAGTTTCACAAAGCTCTCTATGGTGTTTGTCATAGGTGACATGACCTGCAGTCAGTCTAACACCGAACGCAAGGCCATTCAGAGGAACAGGGAGGTGAAGTCAGTGTCATCGTAAAGAGACACACATGGCTGCAGTGATTGTATTTGTTTTTTTAAAATATTTTTTAATGGATATGAGTCAAAGGAGGGAACATTACGTTTATAATTGTTCAGTTGTATATATTTCTTTCAATTCATTCACTTATCAGCGATGTGAGTGACATCCCTTTCTGCTGCAGACTTTGAGAAGCCATTTTGTTCAGTTTTTTGCTCTTTAGAGTAAATAGAAATTATGATTATCTAAATGAAATATTTAATATGTAAATTAGTGAGTTAGAGTAGTGTGTCTGAATGAATATACACACATAATAGCACACAAACTGTGCTGTAAGTGCGTTTTGTTTTAAATGTGATTGTGCTCTTTTGTTATAATCCTGCAAATCCTTGAGCTTTGTCCCCTCTGAGCGGCTGCTGTATGGCACCTTTTGGTCATTAGAGAGACTATTTGAGATAGCATTAGAGGTGCTGAGATCTTGATTCCTTAGAGAGCCTCTGTATACCAGTGGCAGAGAGCCAGACTGAGGGTGTGTCTGCGAATCCCAGAGCTCAACAGTACAGTATGGACAAGCATCCTCCCTCACATTCTGCCCTTTTGACCCCTCAGAAAGATATCATCTCTTTCTCTCACATGGAATAATATTTAGAAGAACACTCAGTGCAACAATGTCCAGCTGAGACCACATACTGGGATAATACTGGGAAAAGGTGTCCAGCGTGAGAGATGTCTTCCACGTTTTGTTTCCACTTCACTGACCATGATTTGCTGTCAGCTGTAATTTCCATTTACATCTACCTTTGCTTTACTGTGCTTCATTTCGTTACATAAACTATTAATTTATTTTGCAGATTTCAACGCTGAGACGGCAAGGAAGGACTTTGTACCCTACAGTCCCTCCGAACGCAGAGAGGGAGGCCCAGAGTCTGTTTGTGCAAGAGGTAAGACAAATCACAGGGAAATGTGTATAAAATGACGCACAAGACATTTTTAAATTTCCATTTGATGTAACAGTATCTTGGATTTGTTTCACTGGATATAAATGCAGCAGACAGGGAATATGTTGTATACTGTAAGTGATGTCAAACAATGTGAGGAAAATTATTTCAGTGGGTTGCTGGGAACTTTAAAGAGCAATAATCCCTCAGAGCTTAACCACTTATATGATCATTCAGTGGTTTATAGACACTCAGGTCAAGTAAAGTTAAGGGAATCTTAATGATCCACATTTAAGCTAAGGTTCAAGTGACACAATTCAGATTTTTCATTTTGCTCACACGTGACCCATATCAGATATGCAGTGTGAATATGTAAACAGTGGGGGAAAAAGCATATGGAATCAGATATTCTCAGATCTGTTTTGGCTCACATTCATATGTGGAAATAAATCTGATATGCATCAGATATCTGCAAATGTGTTTGTCATCCGAACACAGAGATTCCACTTTCTGTCTTCTCCACCTTGAAATACACTTTAGTCACTGTGGACCTTATTTCTGTCTCATTTGCATCCATTGCAACATTTTCTCCACCTTCATATTGGAAACTTAACCCTCCTTTGTGCATGTGGGTTGTTTCAGGTCTAAACGCAGGTGGTATCAGGAAGCAGGAAGTGAACTAAAAAGTATAAAAACAAATGTCTCAGTTAGTATAAGTACCAAATATCAATCAGTATAAAAGCATTAATGAAAAAACATTAAAGTCTATACCTTTTAGAATTTTGGGGAACGCCCAGAGAGAATGTGTTGGTAGTAAGAGGAACGTCTGGTACAAAGTAGTGAAATGATCTGTTGGGGCTGTACTCACCACACAGACACATTGCTGCAATATTGTGATGCAAATGTCAGTCAGGTTGACTTTGTGTTAACGTACAGTGCAGATCAGACCATCTATTCATGTCCCGTGTCTGGCTAAATGGAGCTTCCATTTAACTTTGTGTGCTGTATGACAAACTTGGGTTTTACTGTAGATTTACTGGCATCAGGGCTCATTATGGGCAAAATCTACTCTATTTTTTCTTCAATAATGTATATTTAAGCTATTTAAGATTTAGACATGATAAAGTGCAGTTAATTCCCACAATCCACAAACCTTTCTCTCAACATTTGTTCATGGTATTGAGTCTTGAACATGTGCTTTTGCGTTGTGGTCTTCAAATGAGCGAGCTCTGCTGTTTATGGTTGTCAGTAGGATCATTTGTCGGGGTGAATACAGCACCATCATATATCCCAGGCAGTGAATGATTTGGTGTGGATAAAATGATGGATTATGAGCAGGGAAGTCTCACATCACAGTCGTTTTTTCATCCAGCACTCTGCCTGTTAACAGTTGACCCAGCAGGTCAAAGGTCAGTGCTTCGGGAGCCTTTTTTGAAGTCATAAAGATACAATAACTCTTGGTCAAGTGTGGTGTGACATAACCGGGACAGCTGTGGGGATCATCGCAGCAAGAGCTTCTCTGTTTCCTCTTGCCGTCCCGATCGGGTTGCGTTTGGACGCCGGGTCGGAGGAGTTCTTGTAAACGGTGTGTGTTTCTGTAGAAAAGATACCAGTCTGCTGTTCCTATCACTGACTCTTTAACAATGAACAGATGTCTTCTTTCCACTAAAGGAGACACAGATACAGCACACTCCCTCCCAGTTTGTGCTGGTGAATGAAGCTTAACACTCACCACACACTCATCTTTTCCTGTAATCTTTGGGTGTGGAGCATCTGAGTAATGATATTTCAGTTTCATATTTCATATTACAGTATGGAGAGTATAATTAAACGAAATGCTCAAAACAATTAATTCGCTGGAGATTCATGCAATTCTTTTAGTGGGAATTTATCCCTGCGCAGTATGTTATGTACATTAAACAGACAGTAAGCCCGTCACAGTTTGAGGTTGTTTCTGCGGGGGTTAGCACTGCTGCCTCACAACAAGAAGGTCCTGGGTTCAAATCTCTGTGCTGGCCCTGAGCTCTCACCCATTCTGATTGTGTGGGTTTCCTCTGGGTGCTCCATTTTCTCCCACCATCACAAAATGTGTGTTAGGTTCATGCTCCCACCATTGCCTTTGAGCAGTACATTAGACTGTGCAGAGTGGGTCAAATATAGAGGAAGAATTTCCCATGATGATGAATAAAATGTTAAATTTAAAGCATACTATATTATAGATCTACTATATGTACGTTATTTGTAATACTTTGAATTCCTTTGTGTTTTCTCAGTGCATTAAAACTTACAACTCCGACTGGCACGTTGTCAACTACAAGTATGAGGACTATTCTGGAGACTTCCGACAGCTTCCAATGTAAGTCTGTGGTTAGCAACCTCAGCACTACACTATATTCATAGTGTACCACATAACATTCTTCTGATGGGCAAGTAAGAACAGTGACAGCGTGTAATGTATGGATGCCAGAGAAGTAAAACACACAGCACAGTACTCAGTAAAACAAGACAGGCTGTTACCATCTTCATGAGCTGCCATTGAAACAAAGTCATGACTGAATTACAAGGAAACGCAGACACAAATATTTTTTATTTACCCACACTAGTGTTGTTTCCTTTTTACTGTGCACTGACTTCAGCCTGTGTGGAAACCACCCTCATTGTCGGGAGATTGAGTCATCAGCTCCAGCCTCTTCCCTGAAGAATATCATTTTTACTGCTGTTGTGTTGACAGTGACCTTGACAGTATTAGCGTTTGCCAAATGTTTTGTCACCTTAATGAATCTGGGGAAGTTAAAACAATGCAGCGTGACGTGGATTACCTGTTAAAAACCATTTGGCACGTTGTCATTTTCCAGCACGCCGTATGCAACTCGACACATTTCCACAAACAGTCACGCTGCTTTTCAGCCCTCACGGGATCTGCATCCACCATGCTGGAGTTTTTCTGATTCTCTAATTATAAGAATTTATAGTATGCAAAACTGCTTCTTAAGAAAGATGACAAAATGTAAAGTAAAATGACATGAAATCAATCGCCCGAGAGGTTTTCAGACAGATGAAAGGCATGAATATCCAGGAATAGCCTGAATATGGTTTGTCTAAAACTATAAGACAGTGGTTCTCAAACGTTTTGAGCAAATATGTAAGCACCAAGTCACCAAATCATAGAAAATTCACCAAAAGAGCTCATGCGTGCTTACATCCACGCGCTCCTCTTATCTGAACATCGAGCCAGTTCACGACAAACAAAACCCATTTTATCTGTGAATAATTTCCCACAATAACTGCTAAAAATGTACAATCACCACCAGGGGTCACCCCAAGTACCCCTGGTGGTACTACTGCCACAGTTTGAGAACCACTGGTAGAGTAATAGATTTTTTACGATTAAAAAATATTGATGATCCATGAAATTTTAAGTCTTTGCTTTTTATCCTTTTGAAGTCTTATTTTCTTCCATTTATGTCTTACATTCAGAATTTTAAGTAAGTTATAGTGCAGAAGTAACCCTGTATCATCTACTTATAAAATAAAAAGTAAATGTACTCATTTTGAGGAATATGTGGTCCAGGTGGCGCTAACCTCACCATATCTTATTATAATGCTGTACAGTGCCAGAGTAAATATATTGTAATTAGTGATGCCCTCCTCTAGTAATATGTAGTACTTAGTTAGGAGGTCATGTGTTTTTCATAACTCTTTAATACAGAGATGTCCATTAATCGATATGTTATTATATTGTTACAGTAAAGTGTCCCGACCTGATAAACTGGCTGTCCATGTGTTTGAAGTGGATGAGGATGTGGACAAAGACGAGGTGAGTTTGCATGTAGGACCAACAGACATTTTCATGATTTCACATACTAAAAACTACATTTTAATGAATTCAGATTAATGCAGTTTTACAGAAAGTCCCTCAGAATCTGAGTCTCTTTCATACTGCAATCAGCTAACGTGATTCACTTCATCAGTTTTGGCTTTTGTGTTTTGCTAACAAGATTAATGCAGTTTTATGTGTTAATAGCTGCATTTAATGGATAGAATTAAGTGTAACTAAACCTTAAGGGTTTTGCTGGCTCATCGTTTTTCCAAAGGTTCTTAGTTCCTCTTCTTCTCATGAAAGTGTTCAAGTCCTCCGTGCAACATTTGGATCTTTTTATCCTCTGCTCGTTCCCATAATTTCAGGACCTGCTGTGTGTGTATGTGCGCACAGTAAATGAGTGTTTGTTGTTTTTGGAATGGTTTGTGCGCACGACAAAGAGGATCATAAGTCACCTGACAGACACTGAGAGCTGATGGGAGGTTTTTCCAGCTGAGAGTCTTCAAAGCAGCAAAAAGCGATGCAAAGCTTTGTGGGATACAGATGTTGGATGTCAAGGACTGTGACTATGATCCCTGCCATCTCCACATGCATGTCAAACTGCACCTCCTACAGGCAGCAAACGATCCTGGAATGCAGGACTCTTTGACCAGGAGAAAACATCAGAGCAAAATATTTCTGTTCCCTTAAAGTGTGTGTTGTTTAATGTAGCTGTGCCAGGTTGTCAGGGGTCAGGGCTCGTCCTGCTCAGCCTCACAGGCAGCTTTACCTCTTGACAGGAGGGGCAGCGCTTCAGCAGAGCTAATGACAGGATCCAACTCACCCCTCAGTCAACTCTCATCTCTGCCTCTGGGCTCCAGATTTCCACAATAATCTAGAATTTCTTTTTTCTTTCTTTTTTAAAGGGAGGTTGCTCGTGCAGATAAAGGAAAAAATCCCCTCAATAAATCATTTAACACAGTCCTGGAAATGTGGAAGGATAACAGCACAGCCAGCAGATTGTGTGTTTTGAAGAACATTGGTCGTCCTTGTTTGTTTTTGGTCTGTTTGTCTGTTGAAGTTATGAACAGATTTTCATGAAACTTGGTTGTATGTGATCCAGGGAAGAACCCATTAGATTTTGGTGATGATCCGGATCCAGGATTGTCTTTAACATCGTGAGATAAGGCATTTTCTGACATTTTGGCTAATTTCACACAAACCATGGAAGAGATCTGGACAAAAGAATTGAAATATACTGTATATTCCTCAAGGTGTCTGGTCTGGTGCAGATCTGGATAAGGATACAGAACTGGGGGACTGATGGTCTTGGCAATAACTTGTTAGATTTGATCATTGAGAGACGAAGCCATAATTGGGGGACTGTTTGGTTTGCCTACGCTTTTTCTTTTGCACACCGTTGTTCAGAAGGAATGAGTCCAGTGATTTGTCTGCCTCCGGAGACAGATGAGCGATGTCTAGACAATGATGAGGAGAAACAGTCTCTGAACCTTTCCAGATGCTTTTCAGATCGCTTCACAAGACGTAAGAAAATACACTGAATCCTGGCAGCAACTTTAAAAGCCCCTTTGCTGTGTGAGACGAGGAGAAAAGAAGCAAAGCTGGACCGAGCGCTACAACATCTTGAAAGGCCATTTACACGTGTGAAAGCGTCTGACATAGAGTTCTTCGCTGTCGTCTCTCAGAGTCAGGTAGCGTGACAGCTCGCAACGCATCCTCTGTCCGTGCAGAGCTGATGTAAACCAGGACAGGGCTGCAGAGTTCGTGCGTCATCTCCTCTTCCTTCACTGCTCTCCTAATTGGATAATTTTCACAGATCATTATAGCCGGTGGATTATGGTGACCAGCTGTGTGTTTCATCAGCCTGTGAAGGATTTGATCTAATGCTACCCACCCCTTAAGTATGATTGGGAGGGCCAATTTGGGCTTGTTTGGACTTTGACAGACCTTCATCACACCGTAAATGTGCTCTACATTGTCTAATCTCTTGTCTTTATCTCATGCAGGACACGGCCTCCTTAGGTTCGCAGAAAGGCGGGATCACCAAACATGGCTGGCTTTATAAAGGCAACATGAACAGTGCCATCAGTGTCACTATGAGGGTGAGACAGTGGTGATGCCCACCTAAGTTTACACATGACTAAAACTGCTAAAATCATCACATTTTTTTGTACCACTAAAGTATTAATGATGAAGAATTTCCCGTCAAGGCTTGAATCTTATGTAAAGCTTAAGTGCTAATGTATTTTCCTTTCACTGTTTCAGTCATTCAAGCGGAGGTATTTCCACCTAACACAGCTGGGGGACGGCTCCTACAATTTAAACTTCTACAAGGACGAGAAGATCTCCAAAGAGCCCAAAGGAACCATTTTCCTGGACTCCTGTATGGGCGTTATTCAGGTACAGTCTGAAATATTCCGCTGGCTTTTTGGCAGAGTGGCAGCGATTGTTGTACGGCAGTGACCCTGGATGACCCGCTGCCTACACTGCCAAACGGGATATCCCTTGTTGGCGTTGTGGCAGCCAATGTTGCCTTACCGGGAAAAAGCTGTGTAAATGCACAAAGCAGCTTCCTTTACACACTTACTGTCTCTTAAAATGGATTTTCCAACACACAAGGTTGTACTTTGTGTTTGCGATGAGAGACGACGGCTGAAATGTTTCTCTCTGTATCAGCGAGATCTTCTTTAGTTCATTGCCCTGAAACCTGAGCTCTTTCCTCAACCGGCAACCCCTTTCCCCCACCCCCACCCCCAAGGTCATGCTTTACTGCTGACTCTCAGTTGGTGATACAAGGTGAATGCTGATGTCACAATCCTGTGCGCTTTCCACCAGCCTCTCAATCGATA
>OMOW01103909.1:0-11711 GCA_900312555.1 Lamprogrammus exutus | reverse complement strand
GCCGCTAAAGCCTTTCTACAGTTATTTTCACATGCTGATTCGTGCTTCCCATGGCCAATGAACTGATTTGACCGTAACCGTCAGGTAACAAAGACAATGAGGGACTACCTAAGTTCCTACGTGTAAAAAGTAAAGCATATATATATATGCTTTACTTTTTACACAGGAATGGGGAGCACGATATATATACGTATATATACAGCACTTATCTGTGGTGTAATATATATATATATATATGTATATATTTTGCCACAGTGCACATATGTCCAAATTTCACTTTTACTAGCACAGATGATAAAAGTGCTACACTTTAAATATTCAACATCCGTCTTCGAATCCTCTTAGCCCACATTGACTAAGATTTCTGAAGGGGTCGTTAAAATATACGTTGATAATACATATATAATTAAAGCTAAAAAATAGAAATAAGTTGTATCTAACAAATGGCAAGAAATCAGAGGTGTGGCCTCAAGAAGTCAGGTAGAATTCTGCCTCCCTCTGAGAACCCTTTTTTCTGAGAGTGTAGCAGCTCGGCTTCACTCAGTGATTTTAGCATATTTTTAAGTTTTAGAAGTCAGATCCTGAAATCCTTGAAACTGACTGACGTTGTATTTGGCCCTACGGCTCGATTCAGACTGGATTTAACTTTTAGGCTTCCATGAAGTCTCCTCATTGCTTTGAAGTATGAACTTAATCTGTTTAGATTGTTCAGTTTACCTCACCTTTTCCATAACAGAAGGATAGCAGATTATATACATTGTGCCATTATGTAAGATTTGTCTCTAAATAAAGGAAAATATTTGTTTCTTCAGTCTCCTGTCATTTTATTTGAATTATTTTCATAGATTCTGTGTCACAAATCTCTCAAGTAGATTCTTGAGAGCCAAGCAGGGCAGAAACAAGTATTTTCCTTGAACAGTTATGTGTGTAATTCAATTGCATATCTGTTCGATATTATGTTTATGTTTACATATTTTAACATTTTGTATCCTTGTGTTCCATGTGTTTATGATTTGATACCCGTCTTGAACAGTTTAGATATGGACCAGTTAGTTTACCCGCAGCATCGTGTGTACATAAAAGCAAATATTTAGCCTCTCGCTTTCCAAATTCGGACATGGAAAAGTAGAAACAGATTCTCTCATGTGTCAGGCATTTCCATTCATAGAAATGTTTATGGTTAGAGGACGATCCGCCCTCCAAACCTTATATCCTCTTGTATTTGCCGTGTTGTGTGGTTGTGTCCCATCTCTCACCCCACCTGGAGCCAATAAGGCTGTGGCCTGAGCCCAGCAATGATTCATGGGAAGACCAGTAACATCTGGACAGACACAACAAGCTGAGTAGACGGAGTTTTCCACAAAATCTGCTCCCGTGTCATCCTCAGTTTTGTCTTGCGATTCCCTATTTCTGCACGATTACTAATTTTTGTTTGATGAGCAACTCACTCGAGTCATGGTTACAATGCCGGGAAAATGCAGTTTCAGTTATGCCTGGTTATCTGCTGAAAAATATAAATTAAGTCTACAAACATTTGAAGACGGTGGACGTGCTGGTACAGTATGTTGATCTTCTAAGTTTGTGAGACTTTAAACTGCAGCACACACAGACATAACACACATGACATAACAGATGTAATTTTTAATGTTGTGAAGGTTGCTTTACTTTCTACAGCACTTATCTGTGGTGTGATAAGTAAAGTAAACCTTTGCTTGCAATTTAGTTGGCAAATAAGTCTCGAGACCCTGTACCAGGTAGTTGTCACTATATGACCTTTAACCCTCAGGTTGCCCCTGCCAGAGGCGACGATGACGGGGCACTGGACCATAAACCAAGGGGGCAACACTCGCCGAAAGCTCCTCTGTCCTACTGAGTCACACCCCATAGACATCAAGGTAATCATATTTGGCGGAGATCACACCGGTTAGGTTTCACTCACAGTTTGACTCAGTACCACACAGAGTCTTAACCACTGACACCAAACACCAGGCTGGCGTGTGTACTTTGCGAGCGTGTCTCTCTGAGCAGTGTGTCTGTCCCGTGTTTCCAGGGGCCGGTCTTCCTGCGTGTCCAGGGCTACCCCTGCAACAGAGTGGAAAGCAGAGCTCTGAGTTTCAGTGAGGAGAAAGCCCACTGGCAGATTCCCATGAACGAAGTTAACATCATCTGCGATGTCACCACCAAAGATGGTATAAACACACACACACACTTCCAGTCATTTAAGGGCATATTAGACAACAGGATTTATTAAAAGGATGATGGATCGGAAGGAAGAATCTAAGCATGAAAGAGAAGCATAAATCATGGACATATGTGACTGTACCTGTTGTAATGGATGTACTGTATGTACACACACATGCATCATAGAACATCCACTCTCACTGACAATCAAACATTACCTCTGGCTTGCAGACACTCTGTACGTGGCCACGTGTAACCCAGTGTCGCTATATGCCATGAAGGAGCACGGCGAGACAATCCAGTGCATGGACCTACATGATGTCTTCCCCAGGACCGTCAGTGGCGTCTGGCAGCCATTTGTAACCATTGCTGCCCTTGGAAGTCCACTGGATGGACAAGTGGTGCTGCACGAGGAGCAGGTTGGCTTACACACACACACACACACACACGCACACAAAGGATAAGCTTGTACCACTACATGACGATTAGATTATACTCAATGAAACCTTATTAATCCTCAGGGGGGAAATTAGGTAGTCACTGTAGGGGATGTAGATTAGATTAAGGCAGTATAGAGAACTGAACAAGTAATAGCACTAAGTAAAAGTCCTGAAAGAATACAATCAAGCATTTTGTCCTTATAGTTATGTCCTTAAATAAAATAATATACTGGCCTAAAGAGAAAGAAACAACTCCAATGTACAAGCATCATATGTTTCTGTTTCTCTCTTAAGTATTATAGAGAGAGACATCTGCACCCTTTAAATGCAAAACAGAATCATCATCCAGGATCTACATACGGATAATGGTCCATAATGGTCCATCCTAAATAAATTCCACCTATTGTTAGTCTACCATATTGTTAGTTGTTTTTTTTTAGAATTCCTGCATCTGCCCATGGATTTGCATCAGCACCAAAATGTAATGGGTGCTCCCCTTGGGAAAAGCCCCACCGCCACACCAAGTTTTGTCAAAATCGGATCACAAGGTTTCCCGCTTACCACCAAACAAACCAACAGACATGAGCGAAAACAACATCTGCAGGCTAAATGTGGCCGATATGGAAATATTGCGAGCGCGTCATTCATGTGTACGCACACCAGAAATGTTTTGCTGTTCCGTGAATGATGTGCAAATAGCGATCTCAGGATACTGAAATAAAACAAGCCAGCACACATGCTGTCGGTGCTAAGAAAAGCATCAGTGCGGTAGGTAGTTTCATGTCCTCTGATGCCCTTGTTTAGTGACTTGTGCATCATATGTTTACGCGCTGCCACTGCAACACTGACATTTACGCTTTTTCGAGGACAACCACACATTCTGCCCAAAGTGAAATCCAGGCATCCATCAAGGAGTGTGTGCCGTCGTGTTTAGATTGTTGGTGGTTGGCGGTTGCCTGTTTCATGTCTCTTACCTCATAAGACCCTGGCCTATGACGGGGAGACAAGAACAATGCATGTTCGCTGTTTGTGCGACCAGTGGAGCTCCGTACAGCTGGTGCATATTAGGCAAGAGGAGGACTTCTAAAAATACCGCCGAGATGGATCGTGTAGCATATGTCTACCAATGAAAAGGTCCAGACAACAGCAAGTTCATTCACAGGTCATTGCTCTTCCAGGAAAATAAAACCAACACACACACACACACACAGTGTACCTAACGCTCATACATACATATGCACATGAATTCGGATGCTGGTTCTTGTAGGCACATACACACGCATACATACATGCATTCACTTACTCATTTACATACAAAATCAAAGGCAGACTCGAATGAAACAACCTGGCCTGCCAGAGGGGACACACACACACACACACACACACACGTACACACACACACACACACACACACACACTCCTACCAAGGCCAGTATATGTTTAGAACCAGGAAATGGGGTTAGCCTGTCTCTGAATAGCTCAGCCAGCCTACAGTGCCGTGGAGTGTATGTCAGCAGCGGGAGACCATACGGAAACTATTAGTGCGGAGCAGGGCTGCCTAGACCTCGGGCCATCTCCCCTGTGGCTCCCCCTCATAAAACCCAATTGAAGATGAAGCCCTAGTGCGTCATCGATGAAACCCATGGCCAAGTTTACCTAACACGCAGCGTACACACAAACTAAGATATCCTTCTGCTCATCTGATCTGAATAAATCAAGCGCACAAACACGGAAACACACACACACACACACGTTGACAGCTCTTACACAACAGAGAGTGAAAAGGGTCACAGTGCAGTGGAAAGTTAACACAGAGAGACAGTTAGCAGGACATCGTTACTCAGATTCAGAGGGATCGACCTGGACAAGCACTCCCCCTGTTGGCTGAAGGAGGAACTTGTACAAAAAGTTGGACGAAGAATTGGTCAAGAATAGCTGTTGTGACACTCAGCATATTGCAGCCTTAGACCAATTTTGATGAAGGTTAAAAAGGAAAGACAGAAGTTGACGGAAATGTTTGTGGCGGTCGCATCTATAAAAATAAGTAGGGGGTCATTAAAAACTAACTGCCATCTAAGATGATCATTTATTAGATTCAGGAAATGATATCTCTTCAGTCATCACTTGTTTTTCCATTGTCCCTGGAAATCCATTCTGTTTATGCTGCTTAAGACATTTCTGTGGCTTTCCTGAGACATATGCACATTTTAACATCATATTTTGCTCTGATTCCACTCAACCACTGCAATTTCCATCCCACGCTCTCTTTTTAAAACAAAAAATCTCTCTGCCTGTCTGTCAGAGTAATACAGTGCTGCATCTGGACTTGGTAACAGGCGCCGTGCGGAGGCTCGTGCTGTGTCCGGACGATGATCAGCTCTCTGCCAAATTCTCTGGTTGGTGGAGCAGCAAGGAGCAACAGGTCAGAGGTCACAGAGTAGAGATGCATTATACATTTCATATTGTACAAAGCTGGACTGATAAGTCCTGAGCCTAACATAGTATCCAACTCAAAAGTGTTGCAGTTATTAGTTTTTCAACATAAACTAAACAACGTCTGTTCAAACTTGACTTGGCTGTCCAAAAATAATGCCCCCTCTGCTGATATGATGTCACCATCAGACACCACGATGATGGTGACAAGTTCAGCCATGGTGTCAGCTCATTTATGTGCAGCTGCATTGTTCTGATGAAAGAGCACACTTTCGCTCAGCTTCCCACGTCATTTTGGCTTTTTTTTCCCCTTGAAGCTTGCTCAGAAGTGGAGAATAATATGCTCCAGCAATTGTCTGACCCTTTGGCAGCCAATCTACCCTGAAAATACCCTCAGTATTCCCCCATTTGGCAATATGCATCTCAGCTAAACGGTGAGCAGCCATCACTTTATCACGAACCTTCTGGATCAATTCTGGTGTTGTTGCAGTGACAGACCTGCCAAGACAGGGGTCTTCTTCATGGCTCTCACTCTCGGGTTTCAATTCTGCTGAAGGGGCTTCTCTCCACGCTGCTGGAGTCTTTTCCTCATAGATGGATTTTGGCACCAGGACTTTTGCGTGCAAGTGCATAACCACTGCATGTTTGCCTAGTGTGTACGTCTTGTGCAACTCAAGACTTTTGGGTACCTCTGGAAATAATTATGCCGTTCAAATGAATGCAGTTGATGTGTACCTAAGGATTTATATTACTTCCTCAAAAAAATCTGAATTTGCTGAATTTCTCCTGTAACTGGCTCAAAACTTATCAGTCAGCCGTCATAACTTTAACCTAAAATGTTTTAAGTTAACCTGTGGTGTTAATTGATGGATTTCTTTTTTCTAGGAAAGCTATAAAATGTGTAGTGATTTTGCCCACAAAAACTGGCTCCTGTTCTTTAAGGACAATAAGTAAGTTACTCTATTCTAGTCTACACCATCAACAACACTATAGGAGTTATTAAACTGCTCAATCTCAGTCATGCACTGTATTGACTTCTCACCTGTGTGCCTGTTTGTATATAACTTTAGTAACCAGCTAGAGGTGCTGGATGTGCTGGAGGGTAAGGCTCACTCCATCTCGCTGCCCATCAACCTAAAGTCTGTCTTCCTGGTGGCAGAGGACCGCTGGTTACTGATAGAGAGCAACACCAACAAGTAAGACACAGGTCTCAAATCCTTTGCAGGGTCTTTGGACAGATTTTAAATGCATTTGCAATTATGCAAGAAATTCCACTATAACCGTAGTTGCATCTGTGTTACTTGCCAGGAAGTTCCTGCTGACCAAGCCTATGCATATGGCAGCTGAAGTCACTGGAGTGTGTCAGCTACACAGCATCATTGAGGACTCAGTCAGCTCAGGCCAAGGGGGCAGCTCAGGTATACATGAAATGATGACGATGGCGTGACGCTCTTTATGTTAAGCAATTACTGAGTCTGTAAAAATAACATTGCACCTGTTGATAGTCCACCATAGGATACACTTGCCTAAGTTTTTCCCATTAAGATAGAATGGTGTCTTGGTTTTCAAGAATGCAAAAATATCCACAAATGGCCTATTTTGGATTGTAAATAAAGAAAAATCCTATCTTAGTATGTTAATATAATTTATTACCTTATATCTATTATATATTTTAGTGTAAATATCTTGATGTTGCAGGTGGAGTCACTGCTCTCCACTGCTGATGTTTGGTCAAAGGATACTCAGAAACACACTGTTCATAAGGAAATGACTGTAAAGAAAGAATTTAAATCTGTCACACTGACAACTCTAACCTCTAACCTAACAGTGAATCATACTTGATTAGCTTACTGTAGGTTTTGCATGTTTTCCAAACCTTCAAAGGAACTACTGTACTAACTACAGCCAGCAGATAAATGTAATTGAATCTTGAATGTAGCACTGCCTTTTGAAATGAAGTCGAGTAAAATATGCGACTTCATAATCAATCATTCAAGTACTTAAAGTGTGATTAAGTAGAGCACTTGGGCAAATATGCTTTGCTACTTTCCATCTCTGTTGGTCAGAACCTCATGTTGGTTTCTGGTTTCTTTGTAGCATTTGACAAGTCAGCTCATAAGTTTTAATGAAGCCTAAAGCGTGGGAGGGCATTGAATGTACCACATTGACAACTTTTAAGACATTTTTGGATGAATATCCCTTCATTTCAAATAAAGGTTAACAGGGAGTTTATGTTGCACCCTGCTGCTCTGTTGTCCTCATTACAGACATGATGTCAACACCATTACCCCAACCATGGACAGACAGACAAATCGACTGGTGCCTTTTAAACCACACTATAACTCCTGTCCACTGGCCTCAAAGTCAAACCAAATCCACAAAACAAGCTTGTCCCTATCAATGTTAAATATTATTTTTATTTCAACTTCTATTTTACCCCTAATCACAGATGATGAGAACAGCATGTGAAGTCATGAGTAATGTCCAACAATCACGACTGAATCACTCCACAAAGGTCATAAATTAGTGTAATAACTCAGTGGACTTATGGTTTTCTAATTGGGGGTAGTGAACTTCACTGTAACCACAGAAGAAACATATGAGCTATAAAAGGCTTTCTGCAGTGAGCTCATTGAGTGATAGACATTCTGCCAGGCTGTCTACTAACCAATGTCTTTCTGTCCCCACAGATGCCATGTCTTGAACATCAAATTTATCCCCCTTTCTTTTTTATCCCATCATTGTTGTCCTCTCTTACCATCTCTCCCAACATGCTCTGTGACCCCTCCCCATTCCCACATTAGAGGCGTGCGAACCCCAGATGCTGTCTTGCGACCAGCTTCCCAATGAGAACCTCAGCGCTGCTCTTGACCAGAAGATCACCTCACCAAACCGTGTCCTGGCCGACTCAGAGTCCTTTGCACGGGTCGTCGTAGGCTTCCCAGACCTAATGGTGAGATTTTAGGAGATGGTGAGACATTTTGAGCAGGAGGGGGCAAAGCTTTTGTTAAATTTGAACTGATTACAAAATAATAAGGATGCACCGGACTGTACTTTTAAGAAATATTCAAGGGCCTTGTTTGATCCTCAGCTCTTTTTACACAAAGTTATTGAGAGCGATCACCTTCCTCCTGTGGTGAAACATTTCTATCCTGATGGGAGCGGTCAGTTCCAGGATGACAACACGCCCATCCATAGTGCACGAGGGCTCACTGAATGGAAATGAGAAATTATCTTTTAGAAGAGTGGTGTTCGCTCCCTCCTCTGGAGTACCAGAGACAGTGATGGTGACCCAATACCTTACTATTGCACTTTATATGTTTATTTTAATTTATTTTGTAATATATATAAAATTTGTCACCCATCCAACAGAGACTCGTTCACTGTGTTTCTACTATCAGCTCAATGTGTTCTAGTAAACAGTTAAGTGAATGGAGAAAATGAATGAATGCATGTCACAGTGGTTGAATGATGTGTGTTAGTCTGGAAATTATTACACACAGCACTAAGCTGCACAGTAGCTATCTATTTGTAACATTGTGTTCCTCCTGATTTCCTTTCTTGCCCAGTCTCCTAATGAGGTGTACAGCTTTAAGAGGCCCGTTGACCTTTCACAGACGAGTGGTGGCAACAGTGGGGCTCATAACTTCTTAAGAGGTGGGCTTCGGTCCGGTCCGGTCAAACGCCATAATTGTGTCAGCCTACTCTCAGCTAATCAGGTGGTACGAGCCCTCCCACCCAACAAGGTGCCCCTGAAGGATATCTACCCCAAAGGTCAGAATTCACATCACTGAAATAAGCTCTGAAGTAGAAGTGTTACGTTTGTTTTTACTCATGTGAAATCAAACAGAGCCACGCATTCAGCATGGTCATGCCTGGTGGAGTGACTTGTTTTCCTGTTTGTTACCCAGATGTCACACCTCCAATGACTGCAGCGTACCTGGAGGTGACAGACCTGAGTTCTAAAAAAGTCAAATACATCCCTGTCCCAAGGTAAACACCACACACTTACGTCTCTCGCTGCAGTATTTGGACCAAAACAATTGATGCTGTATTACCACCTAGTGGTCAGAGTCAACACTGCAATGAGTGCAGAGCAGAGTAGCACAAGTGAATTATTTCAACAAAAATTCATAAATATTCTCTGAAATAAGTTGATACAGACAATCATTTGTTTCTATCTGCTTTATTTGACATTTGATAGAACGGGGCTTTTTTTACTTGTGACATTTTCAAACAAGGATGGATGGTGTGACCTCACACTGTTGCAAGATGAATTTGAGGTTTCATTCCATTCAAACAATCTTACTATTCAATCTTTGGTCAGTTTTCCTTTTGCAGCCACGTCCAAGGATGTTGACTACAGTCCCATGGGCACAGACGTTGTTGATGATATTGGCAGCGTGGTCACAGGAACATAAGGCTCTTTGGTCTCATGGCCTTTTTGTTGCCGATGCTTGGCTGTAACTTGCTGAATGAATAACTATCTGATTGAAGACTCCTGAGATACTAATTAAAAGAGAATACAATGCTTGCAGTATTGCTACAATACAATTATTTCTTATAACCTCTAAAGGGTTTCAACCATGTTGTCCACGCTGTCTTAAATTGTGTTTGTAGAAAAAGCAAGACCTCAGTTCTTTTTGTTTTGTTCACTGTGCAAACTAAAGACATGCATGAATGAATGATAAAAGGAACTTTCAATTTCAGTATATTTCAGAGTCTACTATCCATTATTAGAATAAAATGCTGGGGTACAAATATTATCGGCTATGTCTGTATGTTTTATTAGTATAATTTTGTACTTTTTGTATTTGTAAAATTATAACTTTCCCATCATTTTTTGTTTCATTGAATGCTTATGAATCATCAAACAATACAACATGTATAATTCACTCTTCATCATGATCACACAGGCTGTAGATGGCGTGAAATTAAATAATGTGAATTTGGTACATCTTACTGTCTATGTAAACATGTCGCTAGATTGTTTTTTCGTGTGACTGTCTCCTTATTGTCTCTATTGTTGTGGTTGGCAGGTCGATGACAGTGTCACCCTACACAAACTGGTTGTCCAAGATCTCAGAATCTGATGTTCTGATAGCTGGGCTCAGCTCTGGCGGCGTGGTCACAGTGGATCTGGGTGGATACATCCGGCTGTGGGAGACAGGACTGAACACTCTGCAGCGTTCACTGATGGAATGGAGACAAATGATTGGGTCAGAAGATGGCAGACCAATACAGGTACTGTATGTTGTTTGTTGTGATTTTCAAGCAAGTTCATGTGAATCAAAAAAGCAGAAGCGTCAGGCCTCATATTTCAAAGCCTTTAAACACAGACATACATTTTAAAAGTGTCATTGAATGCTTGCTGACCACTGGGTGGCAGTGTTATGTTAGATTTAAGGACTGTAAACAGCCTTGCAGCTGGGCTTCTCTCTGCGTATCTGCTAAGATGGAAAGTGCTGGCTGCATAACATTCCAAATTTTATGCAAATGGTAATGTTTCCGGCCCCGAAATTTACGACCGTACCCACAGTGGGCGTTTATGAATGGAGGCCCTTTGTGGTGATGATGTAATAGGTTTGACCCCTGCTATGGGTTAGAACATTCCAGCCATCATACTGCGCACTGGGCTCAGGAGACCAATATAGACAGCATTGTTAAAATGCCCACATACGCTACAAAGAGGACCTGTAGGTAACGTATGCCTTCCAGATATAGAGTACGCTGTTTCTGAGGACAGTTACAGAGGACAGACTGGGAGAAGTGGTAACATAGACTGAAATAATCTGGGCTTAACATTGAACCCAGCATCCAGTTATGAGTTATATTTGTGTTGTCCTGCACAACAATATCTTTAGAGGGAATCGTTTTGTGAGCCCCCAGAATTCAGTCCTATCAATCTCTGAACCAGTCTGCAGTGCTTCTTGGCCAAATTAAAGCAAACTCCCACACTCAGGCACACCTACACACCTGTATTTCACACACACACAGAGCCTCTCTCTGGCCTAGATTCCTCAGTGGAAAAGTCTACTTTGATGGGGGCACCTTGAGTCCACTGTAGGTCAAACTGAAGACAGACTGGCCCTGTGCTCTGTTAGCTCTCTGCAAACAGCAGTGTTACCTGTCTAAAAGCCCCTCTCTGTATCTGCTCAGAGATACTTTACTGTTCTTTACTAAGCTGTTTGCACACCTAACCTCCATATGGGCCTACCTGTTTGCATATGGTGCGTGTACATTACTTGTTGAAAACCTTGTTTTTCTGATACGATTGAAGAGTGTAACATTGGGACTTTGGACCAAAGTGTGACATTCCTGGGTTTGAAAACCGGCTGGGTTCTTCGCTCCATGCATTCATGGGTTTGCTCCGGGTGCCTTGTTTCCTACTACAGTGTGAAGACATCCAGGTTAAATGAGTTGGTAACACTAAATTGCCCGTAGGTGTGAATGTGAATGCGTTAGCCCTGTGATAGACTGAGGATGACCTGCTCAGGGTGGATTAGGCTCCTGTCACCCACAATTCTGAACAGCACAAGCAGGTATAGAGAAACACACTTGTTTCAGAACAAACACAATGGGCTGTGTGTGTGTGTGTGTGTGTGTGTGTGTGAGTGGGTGGGCATGCAGGTACATGTGCGACTCTCTTGTCTTGAG
>OMOW01103908.1:10671-28971 GCA_900312555.1 Lamprogrammus exutus | reverse complement strand
AGTAAGTCAAGTTTCTATGTACACTAAACATTCTTCAGCAACATTTGGACCACAGGTCAATCAAAGTGTGGGTAATACTGTGACGTTTCTTTCTGATGTGCTGTTGATGACTCATGTTTGAGTTTTGGTAGGTAGAACTCAGTTCTTTGTGAGGTCAGCCATATGCCCATTTAACACCACAGAAATCTTTCAGAAACTTAAGAAGTTTCCATCATTTCATACCAAGGAACCAGGAACTATTTTAGTTAATACTTCAAGGTAGGTGCTCAGGTTTAAAAACTGCTAGGTGGAGTTTGCAAGGCTGAACCTCACTGACTGGTCAAACGCAAGCTCCCAAAAGTCAGAATACTAGAACAGCAGTTGTGATTGAACTTCCCTGGTCTACGCAGTACTCACAAGTGGCAGCCATTCAGGGTATTACAAAGCTAACATTTGCTGAAGAACTGGTTACAACATGGAAGTTTTCATTTACTTTTTTGCTTTTCTTGACGTGTCAACATACTCATTGTATCCGGGAATATTGCAAAGTTCACCAGAAGTTGCTTCAACGTAGATGTAGCGCGGAAAGCTTGGTAAATAAACATTTTGTTAGATTTTAACTCCAACCTTGGCATCTGCTGGCCAAGATAGCAACCATTGGCTAACAACCATAGCCACCGAGTCAAACTTACCCTCAGTATTCTTTTCGTTGCCATGCTGACTGTTGGAAGTCACGCCTCCGCTCAAGTTGTCTCGCTCTTTATTTTAAACCTTGCTATTAATGCTGACGAAGGAAAAGATTGTAGTTTACTCCCTGAGTAACCCAACAACCGGGGAAGTGTTTGTGTTTTTGTAACACCTCTTTTGTTTCCGCGTTCTTCTGTTTACGGTTGCTTCTCCGATGTGCATCATGGGAAATGTAGTATTGTGTATTATGAAGTGGTGGTTTTGCTACCCTCCTACTTTTTTAAAAACACAAACCATTTTTCCACGCTAAGTTGAAACTGGTAAAAGTATTTCATATTCACCATTATTTCATATTTAAAACTGCCCTGTGTAACTTTTGATCTGAAAATATTATCTTCTTATTAACGCAGATATGAGGTTTTATTCTCAAACAATAAGACTCCCCAACAGCAACACATGATGGATAATTTACACACCCCCTTCCCCTCCCTTATCCCTCTCTCGCACACTCCTCTCCACTTCTCACACAATCTCCCTCTCTCCCGCATTTATATACACACACACACACTCACACACACTCGTGTACAGTTTTCTGTAGCTGCATTTACACTATGTACAGTACTATTTTTACATAGATTTATTGATACATACATTCTCCCGCTCGTAAATTGATTTGCATATTTATACATTTTAAGCCTTTATTTTTTGCTCTTTTATATATTTTAAGAAGCAGTCTGGGAACCTAACAGAACAAGCATTTCACTGTTTTTATACATGTATGGCTGCACGTGACAAATAAAACTTTGATTGATTGATTGACATATATCAGAGTGATGGGTATGTCACATTGGTTCAGTGTTGTTCAGGTAATGCCTCTCTGTGACTTGTTTTTGCTGTATTACTATGGAATTGGTGTGTCAGATTTCTTTATGGTGTAAACAAACCGGAGCCATGACAGTCTTGCGTGTGATTGTGAACACAGACACACAAACACATCCGAGATATCTAGCAGGACTCTCTGCATTAGAGGATGGAGCTCCGTGAAAAAAGCGTGTTTGGGACTAAAACAAAAGTGAAACCGGAGAAACAATGGCTAAATGGATGCAATTACAATATTACAACGCTAGGAGGCTTAAAAGGTTACCTAGTGCAGCTTTGAGAGAAAAGCATAACATTGGGACACATAACCTGATATTCTGTAACACAGTCTGAGGAGACAAGAAGTGCAGTCAAACACTGTCTTTGTGTAAACCTGAGGGAGCCAAATGAAGCCACAATTGTTGACAGCTGCGCACTGCTACACATGGAAGAGCTGCTTTCATCACTAAGTGGGGCCAGAGACAATTCTTGGGACCCTGGGAGCCCCAGGCCAAACAAAAGTTCATGCAAAAAACAAAATAAAAATAAAAATAAAAACACAATTCAACAAAGTTGAAACAGACAAAAGTAATTGGCATGCAGGGCACAATGAAATCAGAAGATTATCAAGGCTTTCACTCCGCTCTTCCAATGAACTGTGCCTGGTGCTACCACCACAAGACCCTCTCTAGCTAGACACTTCTCCTTTGTGGTCCCTAGGTGGTGGAATGAGTTACCAAACTCCATTCAATCCGCTGAGTCCCTTGGTTAAAGACCAAGCTCTATTATTTCACCAACACCTTTATACCTAATGTCTACCTATTTATAAAAAATAAAAAATCTCTCTATCTCTATCTGACTCCATGCACTGCCTCTTGGCATGTACGTCCTGTCCGACTAGAACTTAGCTTTATGGCACTTACCCCTGTTGTTCTCTCCTGACTAGATCTTTGCTTGTGTTGTATTCAAATCTCATATCTACGTCGATTTGGATAAAAGTGTCAGCCAAATGAGTAACTGTAAATGTAAGGCATTGTGGAGTCGCAGGTCATGGTTTCTCCAGCAGGATAATGAACCTGAGAGTGGAACAAACTACCAGCTGAGAAATGTAGAAACCTCATTCAGAGCTACAAAAACGCTTGATTGCAGTGATTGTGGTTGTGGCCGATTCAGCGATTGTGTCATTGCTGGAATAATCTGTAGCCCTGTGGGGCCCCTCCAGCTCGGGCCCCAGGCAAATGCAGAGACCTGAGTGTTCATCAAGCATGATCGATTATATAGATTTTGTCGGGTCCCATGAGGCTTGGCATCAGTGCCATCTGCTTTTCAGAAAATGATGGCAACTATTTTAAACGGGCTGCCGAACATTTGAAACTAACTAGACAAGATTATAATTTACGGACTAACTGTGAACGAGCATTGAATGAGACGAAATGCCACTTCCATCAAACCAGCTTATGCCTCCTGGGACCCATAGTAACTGCACTGGGCTTCTAGCCAGATCAAGACCATCTTGCTGCTAGTTTACACGCCCTGGCCCTGAGTGACGCTGCTAAACTCAGATCATTCTTAGGTTTACTCAGCTGGTACAATAAATTCATACCAACATACGGTAGTCTGAGGAACGATGACTTCTGCTGGACTGAAGAGGCACAGGACAGCTTTACTACAATTAACACACTGCTCGTGGACAGTCCAGCCCTGGCCCTGTTCGACCCAGACCTTCCTACCATCATCTCCACTGATGCCTCTGATTTCTGACTCAGCACAGTCTTCTCACAGATCCACCCTGACCACACTAAAAGCGCACCGTGGCTTTCACTTCAATGACCCTCACTTCAGTTGAGTGCAAATACTCCACCGTTGAAACAGAAGTGCTGGGATATATGATGGTGGAAAAGTGGAGGATCAACAAGTACTGACCACTCCACTCACCATTCTGTAATGTGGATTGGGACTACAATGTGATCTACCGGCCTTGATCTCAGAATGTCACAGCCTCCCTCTTCCTGCCGCTGCTCCAGGAAGCGACTGTGACACTGAGCCTGAGACCGAGTTCATTGCAATGCTGTCTACAGCTCTGACTGCTTTATCTTCATTTGAATTCTCTGCTTCTTCTTCCTCCTGCACCGAGATGTGCGTGCTACGCGCAGAGATTGACTGTGGCTGCCCTCCTTCTCCCTCTGACCTCAGCCCATGCTGCTGCCTTTCTACAAAATGAGAAATGAACTGTCAGTGAAAGATGAGTATGTGTATCAGGGATCACATCTTATCGTACTGGTCTATTCTGGTGATGTTGGCACATAAAACAATGCCTGTGAGACCTACCTGACCTGCCCGTGGCCACAGATGAACTCACTCGTTAAGCAACAGATATGCTCCAGTTAGCTGTGTCATGTGAGAAAACAGCCAAGCCTTCTCCTACACCGCGACAGGCTATGCCCTTTCCGACCGGACCACGGAAAAAACTGGCAATGGATGTATTTGGTCCATTTGACTCAGCTGCTTGGGATTACCGTTATGCACCCATACTGACAGATCATTGTAACAAATAGCCTTAAGTAGCTTTTGTGGCTTCTGTGAACATGCAGCAGGTTTTTGGATTCCTCGCAACAGTCCTCAGTCAACATGGAAATCTGGGGTCCATCATTACAGATAACGGCCTCCAGTTTACATCTGTGGAGTTCTCTGCTCTCCTCAAGTTAAGAGACATTAAGCATGTGCGCACACTAGTCTGCTGGCCGGCTGCGAATGGCACAATTTAACGATTTCATAGGGTGCCTAAATCCTGCATCCAGTCTGTCATCCTGCAATCAAAAGTTTGCTTACAGACAGTAGTTACTCCAGGAAAGAACTGCTTTGTTATTCAGTACTTGTTACACCCATGTCTAGGGGGGAAACCAGGCCTCAACAAAGTCATTTATTCAAGCATTTATTCAAGCATTTATTCTGACACTCATGGTTTGTTATATATACATATATATATAGTTTATTGTTAGTTATATCTTCTGTTTTGTTAAAAAAAACACCACATGATACGTAAATAAAATATGATATGTATATCAGTAAATATATATAAGCATACTGCAGAACAAAACAAAACAAGAACAAAAACTACCGAAAATTGTATAGTATTACAGCTAAGGCTGTAACAGTGCTGTGCATTAGTTATCACACAGAATTGTTTTGAGTAAAGGGGGAATATGCAGTGTCTTCAAATATCCTATAGATGGCACTAGATTATCTAACTGCCAGATATGAGTTATGATAGAAGCAGAATGATGTTGACGGAAGCACTTGGATGTATGATCCTGCCAAGAGTTGACAGTGTTGAAAAAAAAGGCTTGCACAACATCATCCTGGTTGGTTATTTTAGACAGATTTAACCATAAGAGTTTGGTGGCGCCATTCTATCAAATTGAAATGTCCATAATTTCATGAATCAAATTCAAATTACCCCAAATTCATCCAAAATACAATATAACAATAAAGTCCAATGGTTGGACATACATGCTTGGAAGTTAAAAATTTGTAATGTATGTAATTTTCTATTACATATTCCACTCGTACCTCTGCCGCAGAGGTTATGCTTTTAATAATAATTTGTCTCTTAGTGTGCTTCTTTAGTAAAATAGATGAAACTGAGTTTCAGTACAATTTAGTCGGAAGTTTGGAAAGTAAAGAGTCATATATGGCACTTATAAATTACTCATGTCATTGTTGGAATTGCAACCAAATTAAGATGACATGTGTACATGAGACATGTGACATGTGTCTGATCCTGCAAAAGTTAAAGGCATTTGCCAAAGAGGTGGATGTACAGCAACAGCACAAAACATTTCAATGGCCCAGAATGGTGATGAGTCTGATTTGATATCATTTTGCATAGTCAATCCTGCAAAGCTGTAATATTTGCAGATATGATTTTATGTATTCTCCAAAAATCATGAGCATCATCAGTCAGTCAGAATGATTTGCAATGAGTTTGTATTTTGTATGTATGTATTTTGATGCAGATCAAAATGCAGATGAATGGTTTTAGTTATTAAAATGCATTCTGTGGATTGTGCATCCTTGGAGGAGAGCACTCCCAGAGCCAGAGCACTCCTTGACCCACTATCCAGCTTATGTAATACTGATTGAAATCATGTGCCGTGCCAGAATAATACTGCTGCCATGTCTATATTATGCAAGGCAGATTTAGGCCTATAACGTAAACAATATCATTATGTCGATATGATCAAATCCAAGAGAAGGAACAGGAGTGGGCTTCATATCTCTATAAACAGAGATTCAACTTGTTTACAGATTCCAGTATTCTGTTTATGTGACGTTAACTCAATCAGGGTAATAGCGCGGACTTTCCGACAGATAAGGTAATTGGCAAAGCAATTAGGGATGTGGATTGTAATTATGGATGGTAGACGAGACTGTGGGACAGGATGATAGCCTTTCCCAGGAGGGATACATTGAAGTTAGACTCAGATGATCCCTCTCTGAATGTGTTTCATATGCATTTCATTGGTTGACTTGTTGCTCTCAAAGTAAGCTTGACAGTATATGTTGCTGTTGTGTTATTTCATTAATACATGGTCTGTAGACTTTTTAGCCTCTTAAATTATGAATCTCATCCATGACTTGACCTTAACTTTTCTGCAGTGTAATAAATTAAGCACTGCAGCACTTTTATTTTTGTAGCCATTTTCACTTCGTTTCAATAATACCTCAAAGATTTGTTTTATGTGCTGAAGATCTTATTTCTCCCAAATTTGGCCCACAAATTTGTTTATATCACTGTTAGCTAGCATATCTCCTTTGTGTGTGTTCATTTCTCTGCCATAAACTGCCTCCTGCATCATTTCAGAGGTTTTGGAAATTCATCCAACAGGCCTCACAACCGCAGACCATGTGTAACCACGCCAGCCTAGGACCGCCACACCCAACTTCTTCACCTGCAGAGTCGTCTAAGGCCAGCCACAAGGACAACTGAAGAAACAATTGGTTTACACAACCGAATCATTTTTGTACAAACTGTCAGAAATCGCCTCAGGGAAGCTCATAAGCATGCTCGCCGTCCTCACCAAAGTTTTGATTTGTCTGCAGTTCGGCGTCACAATCGATGTGAGTGGACAAGAGCTCACCTTTGATGGACACTGGCACGCTGGAGAACGGCCCTCTTTATCGATGAATCACGGTTTCAGCTGTACAGAGCAGATGGCAGGCAGCTTGTGTGGTGTCAGGTAGGTGAGCGGTTTGCTAATATCAACATTGTGAACAGAGTGACCAATTGTGGTGGTGGGGTTGTGGTATGGGCAGGCATATCCTATGGGCATTTTATAGGATGTGCCTTTTATCCAGATATTGTGACGAGATCCTGAGGCCCATTGCTGTGCCATTCATCCCTACTACTACTACTTACTTGCAAATCAATAATTTTAACAGCCAACATAAAGGAGCATATATCTCCTGGGGACAGGTTGTGTGATGGGGCACCCTGTCCCTGCTGAGATTCCACTGCCTAATGGTAGTCTGGTACCATTTTAGGTCCAATGTCCTGTAGATGTCCCACTGGAGAACACAAATGTCTGTGTACCTATTTTGTTCTGTCCTTTGCAGCCTTTTTAGATTCACTGCCTATGTCTAGCAGCCTGTCCCACTTCCTGCTTAGTAACTATTGCTTATATTGGCCCCATGCATATTCAGATGCCTCTGAGATACCACACGGGTATCAGTGCCTCCCAATGCCTTCATGAGTCCCGCTTCCTGCAGAGGCCTCAACTAAAAAAGAAAGGAAAAAGAGGCCCTAACTATAATGTTCCGCAACTGGGGTTTCATTGTCACCACCATACGCTGCTGTATTTGGCTGCAGCTGCTTCAGAATTACTCTTCCAGACTTGAGACTGGTTATACACTGAGTGCAACATTTTATTTTAACAGTCTTTTCTTCATTTGTTAATCTGACAGGGATAATGTGTTATATGTGGCCTATGCATCCTACATTGGCCATGGACCCAAAGTTAATTTTAGCCCTTGTCCGTTGCCCTATTGAACCTAAAATGAATTAAACAAATACACAGAAGAGAATAACCAATTTGAGTGACAGTCAGAAACTATACAAAGTACAGAAAGCACTACTACACTCAATGTGCCATTAAAAAGGATGGCAAAATCGTTGTAAATTGTAAAAAAACAAAACAAAACAAAAAAAAAACAATATCAGAACAGCAAGTATGCCCATTATTCAGAAACTGGGTAAGGGTTCAAATTGGAGATAGTTTTTCATGTGACAGTGTACAAACGTCTTTGGTTTAGAGGATGTTCATTTCATCAAGTATCCCCAGTTTTGAGAGTTACACTAAACAACTTTTATTTACCTTTATAGTTCACTTTTAGAACATCAGTAAAATGCTACGGTGATATTCAGTTCTACCCAAGCTCCCTCAGTACAATAATCTGATTCTATCACTGACTTACACCATGTACTGTAACTAACTTGCCACTGTTGTCTCTCCTAATGTTTGTGCTATTTTCAGTGGTTTCTGTAAATTTGCCAATGACGATACAGTAAATGTATGAGCTGATTTAATTATCAGATGAAATTTCATAAACATTTCTTTCGGAAAAATAGACAAGGTTTGTTTATGTGGGGAAAGCACACAGATAAACTCATTTAGATTAGTTTTCCTCTGTGGGATTTTATCTGTCCAATTTTCCATTCTGTGTGAGGGCCTGGCCCAGTCTGATCTCAGCAGGGGAGGAAAACAGCTGACCTCAACTGAGGATATAGTCTGGCAGTGGAAGGAACACTTTGAGGAACTCCTGAACCAATATATTCTCTGGGGAGGAGGCAGTGTGGTTGATAATTAGGCACAGCTGCATTGGATTGTGTAATCAAGAGTTCAGCAATTTATCTTCTGTTTCAGTGAGACTGGGAATGCTTGGAGATTGAGGCACAGATAGACAGACAGACAGACAGACAGACGCACGCACGCACGCATGCACAGAACCAGAGATAGACTGAAGACCTGAAAAGCTGTAGTTCTGTGGCCTGAAGACATTGTGTTTAGCACCAGCACTCCATTCTGAGTTATTGTTTAGTTTAGTTTAGTTTAGTTTAGTTTAGTTTAGTTTAGTAAATAAAGTCTGTCGTGCCTCCTCTTCACTGTGTGTGTGTATATAACTGTGGTAACAGCAATGAACCTGTCACAATATACTGATATTGATACAACAGCCAATTAATTACTGATAGTGATATAGATACATTATGGAAGGTAGAGGTATTAAGAGACCAACGGAGACAAACAGAAGAGCTGGAATCCAAAGAATGTGGAGAGCACATTATTTTTCAAATAAAAACTTTTTAAGCAAATGTTATTGTTTGTGAGTGTTTATTCCACCTTGCTATTGATGTGTACAATTACAGTGCAATATGTTGTGGACAGTAGTCAGAATAATTAGAATAACTTCACAAGGCCAATGTGACTTCATGTGACAATGAAGCACATGAACATGAAACAATAATTTAGGCTACACAATACAAATTGCAAATTGCAAATTGGTATAGTACAAATGGCACAAAATTAAAATGCAGATGGTGATGGTGGCCTGCAAGCTTCACTTCTCATCACCTTTTTCACTGGCGCCAGCCTGCATGGTGTCCTAGGGTACTTAGCACCTTGGAGTTGGGATGTTGAGGCTGCAGTTCAGAACTACACCTCCTCCTTTCCGGGTTGTAGTTCATACAGTTCTCAGGGATAATGCAGAATGCATGTCCCTTTCAGCGTAGGTCACAGTGCTTCTGGGAAAAGGTACAATATCATTCCTGCCTTCAGAGTCGATAGGGCAGAGGTTTTACTGCACCTATTTCCTCTTTTCAAAAAAGGAAATTTCCTCATCGTGGGACAAATAAAGGCTTATCTTATCTTATCTTATCTTAGGATGGGGGGCTCCGCCCCATTCTGAATCTAAAAAGGTTGAACTATTATCTCAAATGGCTATATTTCCATATGCTTGCTCTAGCAACCCTTGATTGCCTTCATAAAGGAGGTGAGACTGGTTCACAACGACAGACCTCTGTGATGCAAATTTCCACATTCCCATTCACAGGGATCACAGGAAATTCAACTGTTTCTTCTTTCTAGCCAATGCATACGAATATCAGGTCCTCCCCTATCCCTTGCTCCACGCACCTTCACAAAGTTTATGGATGCAGCACTCATCCTACTCCGTTGCCAGGGCATCCGTATCCTCAACTACTGTACCTGGACAACTGGCTGGTATGTGCCACTACCGAGCAGCAAGCCAGGAGGGACACAGAGAAGATATTGACCCACCCCCAGAGGTTGGGTCTGACTTTAAAGGAGGAAAAGAGTTGCCTCACCACTTCCAGAACTGTATCATATCTCGAGTTGGTGATGGATTCGGCTTCAGTGAAGGCCTGCCTAACTCAGCAGAGGCTGATTGTATTGAGAGATAACTGTCACAATTTAGGTCAAGGACTCAAGTGACTGTGAAGTATGCATGGAACTTCTGGCAGCAGCTTCTCAGGTCCTGTCATTGGGGCTGCTAGATATGCGCCTGTTGCAGCAGTGGTTTGCGAGGCACAGAGTAAGTTCTTTAGAGGATGGCCATCGGGTTCTTCGGCTGGATCTGAAGTGCCTGCCAGCCTGGGTTCGAAAGCCACCACGGCTTTCAAGCCCAGGCCTCCAGGGGGTTGTTCCATTGCGCCTGGTGTGCTCCAGAGAGACCATAATGACAGACACCTCTGAGATGGGCTGAGGTGCCATGTGGCGCTGCCGCCCAGTGCAAGGCTGATTGGAACCCTCATGGAGAGGGGCCCCTGTGAATCCCCTGGAACTGTAGGCAGTGTTTTGGACATTGCTGTTCTTCCTCCCAGAACTTCAGGAGAAGCATGTCATATTTTGGACAGGCAGTTCCACTGTGGTCGCGTATAGCAACCAACAAGGCGGAGTTCATTCTCCCTGTCTGTTCAGAAAAACGTGGGAGCTCCTGCTGTGGGCACATGTGCAAGAGCTGACACTGAGGTCTGTTCATTTGCTGGGGGTGGACAATGTGGCAGCCAAGCTTTTCAAAGGGGGGACCCAGACCAGGGGAGTGGCGACTGCCCCCTAAAGTTGTGCAGGCCATCTGAGCTCGCTTGTGGGAGGCTCAGGCAGACCTCTTCGCCTCTCTGGAGACCACTCACTTTTTTTTTTACACTTTACATGCCTGTACACCCAACACCCATGAGGTTGGGGGAAGGGCATTTTTCCATCTCTGTCTTTCCAAACTCAGCATTCCTGCCTAAGGTTCTGCCTCTCTCATTTGTCTCCAGACCTTTGATTCTGGATCCCTTTCATTCCCCACCTCACGACTCTCTAGCTGCAGCCAGGTTATACCTAATCTGCCCCATCCGAGCACTGAGAGAGTACTTTGCTTGCACTCAATTTGTTTGGCAGATGGACCAATTGTTTGTCTGCTACAGCAAGTCAGCATCGGCAGGGCCGTCTCTTAACATTGACTAGCCTGATGGATAGTCTGATTGATAGAGTTGGCCTTCAACAGTGGTTTGCCTTCTCCGCTTGGTATGGTAGCCCACTCCACCAGGGGGACAGCAACTTCTTGGGCCCTTTTTAGGGGTGCTTCCTTGGAAGATGTGTGTACAGCCGCTGGCTGGACATCCTGATTAACCTTCACCCAGTTCTATAGGCTAAATGTAGTGTCGTCTGTGGCTGCTTCTGTCTTGCAACCAGCAGAGTGTCCATGATGGGTCCCCACCACACTTTTCTGTTGTCTTTTGGTGTTCGACACCTTGTGGTTGTGTTGGTGTTAATTTCAGTGCGAAGGATGCTCGTCCACAGCAGCATCGTTGTATGTACACTGCTATGTGTAATTTTTCCCTGACATGGTCTGGTGAATTCAATAAATACTTGATTCTGGGATACATGTTGTCATGGGAGTTTTTTTTCGCCCAGATTCATTTCCCCCCTGACTTTATCTGGTACACTGTTGACCCATACTGTGGCATGTTGACCGATATGAAATAGAACTGATGATTACATAGGTAACCCAGGTTCTAAGAATGAAGGTCAACACACCGCACGGCGTGGTCACTCAGGGAACTACATGACTCCAGTTGGCAGAAAAAGTGAATGCACTGTTGGTTCACACCTGCATTTGTAGAGGTTGATTAAAGGTGGAGAGGCGTGTTTATTTGATATACTGTCTCCTAATTGCTCACCTCTTGGGGAGGCTGACCCATACTGTGACATGTTGACCTTCATGCATAGAACCTGGGTTACCAGCGTAACCAACCACCATGCATTGCAGGGAGTTTTGGTAGGTTAGGCACAGGACATGGGTGTACAAATACACACACATAATACACATCAATGGGATTTCATCAGGAGTCTCTGGCCAGCCCTCACTGCTCCAAGCCAGAGACCAGGAGAGACAAATTAAACAATAAAATGGGGAAATACAAAAGGTATTTTTGACCAGTGAGTATATGTTGGTGGTTTTTTCCCCTCCTCCCTCTGACTGGGGGCACGCACCCCCTATTGGCCAGACACCGCTGGTTAGTAGTAGCAGGGAGGAGGTTAAAGTAACCCATTTAACATTGGGATCAATCTGTGGAATGAGAAACATTGATGGGAAAACATGATGGGAGGAGTGCAAGTGGGGCACCAGAGTCTGTAAAACATGTTCTTTTCTACTGTAAGCAGGATGTAGGCTACTTGTATCTTTGGCAGAACTCAGTGTCACCATATATTGTCTTAGAGCCCATTTAGGCAGCCAGCATTTTTTGTGATTGAACATTTTAATGGCACTGAGAACAAAATCTAACAAAAATTGGATTACAAAATGGATCTTATTTCTTCCACACCATTGTTATTATTATTATTTACATATTTTACCTTTATACAAAACTGATAAGACAATGAAAATCGTAATAGGATTAAAATAAACAGAATAAGAATAATGAACAGCTCATTTGCTTTGACAGCTTCGGAGGGACATGTAGGGAGTTTCATTGGGGGCCAGAGAGAGGCAGTAAAGCGCCATAGTTTCGCCTCGTCAGCCGGAGACCAACAAGAAGAAGAAGAAATGTCGTAAACCTGTAGGAGACTTTGAGCGCTGTAGGTTACGTAGAGAGGTAGCCGCCTACACTGACCTGGATATCAATGCTGAGGAAAACTCCATTGACCTCCTCCAATATACTGGGAATTAAGATGACAATATGTGGTTTTTGATTGCTTAATGTAATACTTTGTCTTGAAGGCATATACGAGACAAATGTGGTGGCTCGCTCGCGTGCACCATCGTAACGCAAGAAATGGGCTTGTTTATTAACCAGCTGGATGTAAGTTTGCGCTTCAAACGGCTTGTGAATACAGTCTCAGAAAGCGATTGTCTGTTGTGTCGGTATCTGTTGACTGGGTAGCGCTCATGTGTCGTTAACGCCACTGAGACCGCAGTATTTGACTTGTGTGGAGAGAGTAGGAGGAGTAGCTGGGAAAGCTCACTGAATTTGAGGAAAATAAACCCGGAAGTGTTGTAGTTTTGCCTTCGCGTTAAAAGCCCCCAAATGGGACTTTTTTCAAACAATATTTTAAGGATGTGGATTGTATAGAGCAATCACATTAAACACAATTGTGTTTTCGCCATCTATTGAATTCTCTGCTTTTATTGTCAACGTGGTGCGCTGTCATACATGTGCTAGTGATTTATTTTGGACATTGTTCGGAAACGCTCCTTTACTGAGGGATTTGACACTAAGGAAGTGGGATGTGGCCAGGATGTATTTATGCTGCTGTTCAGGACAGATATGAAAATCATTGAATCAACGCTGCTCCGCAGCCTCGCTTCACTGTCTTACACAGCGGAGGTTACGACAGCGTTGACTCTCCGTCAGTGTTGTCGCGACTCGACAAGCCAGATTATTGTATGCTGGCCAGATTCCATGAAGGATTCTCTATCTCACGCCCAAGCAATTTCTTCAAATTGTGCGATTGGCTATAATCTCTGATTACATAATACCATTATGTGAATCCATAACATCACACAATTGACTTACTTTATTTTAATTTTTTTCTTGGACAGAAGACTTTCAGTTTTATTTTTGTTTTATTTTTTGAATGTCATCAACTCACCATCAAGTGATGACGGAGCCCTCTCTAGCCATGGGCAGACTGGAACTGACCCCCAACCCATCCCCTGTTGGGGTCACCCTGACCCCGCGCCTCTCCGGCCCCCCCATGGCCAAAGAGAAGAATGGACAGCGGCCTCTGGGGCCACAAGCTCCGGCTCACCTGAACGGCTGCGTCCCGCTGTCACATCAGGTGGCAGGTCACAAGTATGGAGTGGATAAAGTGGGTATGTAAACCTCATTCTCTCTCATCAGGTTCAGCATTTAAAACGTCTGACAGAATCATGAAGGATTGTTTGTGGCCAGATACGTTTAGTTTCTCCAAACATCTTCAAACATGGCAAGTTGTGCTTAACTAAGTTTTCACAGAGCCTAAAACACGAATAAATCGTTTAGTTCTGCAGCATATTAGACCTACAGCTAATTCACAATTCAGTTTCTTATCAAAGTAAACACATTGTCTGCTACCCATTATTTACTTGCAAAAAGATTATTGGGAAGATGACATAACCTAGATGTGAATGTTGAACTTTGTTTTTTTTATAGATTCTCTTAGCTGTGTATGCCATGGTTGGATGATTGTTTAACTTTATCTTTTATGCTCTGTCCATTTTAACTGCACATTGTATTGTGACAAAATTAGAAATTGATGTCAACAAGTTTGTTTTTTTACCATGTCATTTGAGTGCTTTTTAAAATATTATAACACATGGATAATATTGAGATAATGCTGTGGTAATCATTAACAACAACAGTTAACTGCTAGCAGTTTGGTTTGGGAGCAGTCAGTGTGCATGCATATGTACTAGGATTCATACACCAGTGGAAATTATCTCTCTCAATCTAATTCTAAATTTGTAACCTAACGAGTTCAGATGCTTAACATGTAAGTGCAAAATCTACAGTAACCAATCAGACTAAAGCAAAGGTCTGTGGATCTGGTGATAAGGAGGTCATTGAGAATCCTTGGTTGGCTCTACACACACACTTCACACTATTAAAGACCCCATTGTGTTTTATTATTTGACCTGAGCAGAATTTATTGTGCCTGAAAATGCAACTTCTGTCAAATACAGTAGAGTTTCACATACAGTAGATGAGTCAGCTGAGTAATTTTACAACCCCCTGGAATACAAATCTCCACATTCTAGATAAGTTGGCTGTTCTCGGAGCGTCTCTCTTCACTAAATTAATCTTCTTACATAATGAGGTTATTTGAAACTTGCTAATTTAATGATAACACAATACAAATAAGCAGTCTCCATCAATAGGCCATCAATGTGTGACACCTCCCTCCCATGTTCGGTCGTCGCATTGTATGTCTTTTTTCTCTGGTGCTGTGAGTTGTGAGATATTGAAAAGAAGAGAGGGTGGAGAGGGTTTATGACTAAGGTAAAAAGCAGGATTCCAAACATCTCTGAACTGATACTTATCTCAAGAATATACGATTAATTTTTTGAATAAAGAAGTCTGATGAATAGGGATGGGAATCAAGAATCATTCCTATTTACACTTGATTGCACAACCAGTTGGAAATTCTCTTGTCAGTGTCTGTGAGTGCAAAGCATTATGATTACATGCTTACTGGTATTTAAAAAAACGTTATATTGAATATTTGGATTGATTGTTATCGTGCACCATTAGGAAAAGCATTTTGAATGAGACTGATGACATGGAGTTTCAATACCAGGCACTGACCTGCTGAAAAATCGAACCATCAACCCTCCAATTAATGTTTTTATTCAGCCCTCCCAACAGGTGACCTGGTCTACTGCCTCTTAATAAAATTAAATCAAATGAAATAGACATTGATTACTTACTTAATACAAGCAGGTCTGTACTTTGAATTCAATGAATAAACTAATGTACCACTATCACTAAAATTAAGGTGTTAATAAGTTTTACTATTTTGTTACATCTTTTAAATAAAAATGTATCTATAGTTTGAATGTAATTATTTTCAGAGCGTATTGGGGACAAAACAATGTCTGATTCAGTGATTCAAGACTGTTTTGATCATTGATTGATGTTGATTATTTTAATGGATTATTTAGTCTTTCAATTGTCAAACCTAATGGTAAAAACATACAGTAAGAACCACAATTTACATTATAAAATGCTTAATGTATCTGATCAACAGTGAAAAAAAACCCCAATGTTTCCAATTTAAAAATTAGGAAAAGAAATTAAAAGTAATGTAGATGCTTATTGACTGTTTTACTGTGGTCTAACTTGACCTAACAGAACTGACCGTGATTTGATTAGAGGGTGATGATTTAGGTCGCTGTGTATGAAAGAATCTCACGCACACACACACACACACACACACACACACACACAATTGGTCATTGGTTATAACTTACTTTCCCCTTTGTGTGGGTTGTAGAATAATTGGAGAATAGTAAAGTTGGCCACACAAGCTATCAAAATAGCTTTTGTGTGTGTGTTGCAAAACGGTATATTGTTGAACAAGCACTGAAATCCTGTTTAGCTTGTAAAACTGCTTCCTGAAAAATGACACTAAGCTCAGTCCTCCTTTCTTTGCTTTCCAGTCTAGTTGGTCCTCCATAGCACTTGTTGAAATGTGGGTTTAGCCCAAAGCTGGGCAATGCTGAAGTCTTTAAGGGCATTTGACGTCCTTTGATTAGTGAATTTTATGATGGGAGGAGTACATTTTTTAGAGTGACATTCAATAGATTAACCTTTACAGGTACATCTGTGTCATCAGGATGAGTTGCTTTTAATACATAAATGTAGTTTTATTGTGTAACATAACAGCAGCTGAAAATCTTGTTTCGGTTGACCTGCGGTTGACAACTTTAGGGCTGTTACATTTACATTACATTACATCATTTTATCCAAAGCGACTTAAAATATCACAATATGCTGTGTCGCTGACCACAACTGGCGTTACTAAAGGGTCTGCTGAAACATATCACAGGATATGATCACATATGCATTTATGACAATGAAAATATGTGGCAAATTAAATTCACTTATGCCTGATATGCCGGAGAGCAGACTATTAGTCCTTCCCTCCATAGGTTCATTCAGTCTGTTTGTAGATAACTGTAGTCAGCATGTGATGATGAGAATCATGTTTTCCTCAGAGTGTTTCTCCACTTTCTCTCTACATGGGAACAACAGTTGCTGAGAGGGAATTTTCTGGGGCACCATTTCAACGCTGTGGTGATGCAAAGCTAATAAATGTTGAAAACCGCAAAGAAAGCAATACATACATATGTTCATGCTGAAATTTGCCCACATAGAGTTAAAATGAGTTAATTGTTACTCTAAAAAAGGGGGCAGGTTGTCAGTGCAGCAGCTCATGTGTACTGTGTATCTGCAGGTGATGTGTGTGTATCTACAGTGGCTTAGACTTTTTACTTAATATTTAACAAGTCATAGATTTTCAGAGTTGAATGTCTTTGAGTCTCCCTAAGATAAGGCTAACTGAGTTAGTTAGAGTTCTTTACTTAAAAAATGAAATAAAAAAATTAAAAATTGATTCAGAATAATTAGACTTATTATTACTTTGCTGTCTTATGCCAGGTAGACACTGTACAATTTAAGTAATCTTAAATTTGTCTTAACTCGCACGGCACATTTGAATCACCCGTTCTGAATGGTCAAAGTCTGTGATTTGGCTGACACTGAAAGACACCTCTGTTCAGTTTTACCTCTTGATGATTTTTGCAACACAATAAAGCTTTATTCCAATTAACATTTTTACTCAAAACAATATTGACGTGCCCAGATGTTAAGGCAGAGAGAAAAGCCCGAGTACTCTGCACAAAAAAAGAGAAGAGAGAGCAAGTTAAGTTTTTAAAAATCAACCTAGAAATAGTATAGCCTATGAGAATGTCAATAATCAAGACTACAGAGTTAGCAATAACATATTGAATACTACCACAATTATACCAAAACAAGCTCAGTTCAGTTTTTTTTGATTGATCTCTTAACAGCTGTCAGCCTGACCTGCATAGCTTGGGAAACCTGGCTGAAGTCCATCATATATAACATCAAGAAATCTGCTTGTAAGACTCCTCTAACTGGACAAGAGCTGACCAAAATGCGTAGCTTGCCAATGTCAATGTCGTAATTAGCAAATTACCCGTCCTGTCATCACTGTGATTTCATGTATAAGTCAACATTTAGTTTGATGGTGGCACAAGAGGACAGGCCAAGGGTCCCCGAAATCATCCTCTGAAGACCACGGATAAAGCAAATTTCATGGCATCCGTCAAGATAGCTTTTTTCCCCGACCACAGTGGTGCACAGACAGACGAAACAGATCAGGTGAATGTTAACCAGCATCAACATCCTTACACTCCTCCTGCTGGTGGAGCAAAAATATACTTGTTCATGAAAATATTGTTAAGAGCATAATATTGTGTAAAATTATCAATGTTACTTCAAAAGTCCATAATTGAAAAGTATTTGAGAACAGCTCTAATATGAAGACGGCTTAGTGATGCAAAAGTATATACAATTCCATCAAAGATCCTGTGTTTTCATTTAAATTCAGTTTAGTGTGGATTTCTGTAATGCAACAAGCTCCCAGTGTTAATGCCCAGATCTTATCTCCTATAGAGCTTGAGAGACTCGCTTGATGTGGGAGGTTCTCA